>WBNH01004431.1:114582-376616 GCA_013401255.1 Urocolius indicus | reverse complement strand
CTCTTGGAACAAAAGTTTTAAAATTGGATTTTAGCAAAAGGTCAATTTGAAGCTGTCACTTGATAGAATAAGCTGCTTTATTTTTTGTGGTTTTTACTGTTTTTAATGTCATGACTCTAAATAGATGTGAAGATCAATACTTCCCTTCCCTTCAATTATAATGTATCAGATAAACTCAGGTTACTTTTTCATCCATAGTTGCTGTTTCTTCTGTTAATGGCAGTTGTCACTGTAGGACTCGGAACCCTTCCTCAGAAGTGTTACAAGGCAACCAGAATTGAGGACAGGGACCTTCTTGTGCAGCAGTGTAGGAGCGTGAATTTCTGTGCTTCAGTAGAGAGAGGGAGAATGAGGGAATGAAGGAATTGGACTAGATGATCTGTAAAGGTCCCTTTCAACCCCTGCCATTCTATGATTCTATGAATACTGGAACCTTTCAGAGAAGATGAGCAGTTTAGTACTATGTCAGTGTTTGTTTTTTCACTCTTGTTCAAGTATAGCAAAATGTGCATTAGTCATTAAATCACACCCAGAGTATATTCAACCACCAGTATTTTTTTCCTGTTAGATGTGCTGTTACTGCAAAAAGATCTCTATGTAGGTGCCTGCATGAATCAAAAATGCAGTCCTAATGAATGTTCATTTGCCTACCTTATGGAGCTGGACAGTAGTTCTGGGTAAGGGCAGCATAGACATGTAAAATTTTCTCTGCTTCTGGGATGTTCAGATATTTATTGTGTAGCACTGCTATCCCAATATTTACTTTGTTCATTTTTTACTTTTACCTTTCTTTCTCGTATCTTTTTCAAAATAACCAAAACCCAGAACACTATTGTCTTGATTTTTCTTAATATGAAGCTTGACCAAGAATGCAACTAATTTAATTTCCTAATAACAAATTGAGCTTCTCATATAATAATAAGCTTCTATTTCTCTCTTCTTGTAGCTTCACTTCCTTCCTCTCTCAATGTCAGCCTTATGTCTTTCAGTTCTTTCCTTCAGATGTAAAATGTGGTTCATTCTGAATTACCATTGTCTATATGTAAGTCTTCTTTAAATATGTTTCTTCATTGACCTTACTTTGTCCCTCCTTTTAACTGCTTGTGTGTGTTTTTCTGTGTACTGAGCTTTCAATACCTTTCTTCTGATTTCCTGTTTTGTTTTTGTTTATTCTTTAATCTCTTCTGTTAGTTCCCATACTGGATGAAATTATTCAAAACATTGCTATGTGCAATGATCAATTTTCACATGATCTCATGGGAAGTGCCATTCTGGAACACTTTCAATGTATAGCGTTCCAGAGCATTTCTTTTTACGAAGGACCTACAGCAGGTCAGAGTGAAACACCAACTAGAATCTAAATTATTTTCTTGGCAATTAAACTGTGGTCAGCCTTCAAGAAATTATTTAAGCAGATATATCAAAGAGCTGATTTACTTTTTTTGTTTAAACTTAGTCTTCCCTGTTTGGGGATTTTTTTTCAACTCAGAGTGTTGGGCAAAATCTAAATTATTCTGCATTGCGTCTTGCATGTGAAATCTCTTTGTTAGAATACAGATGATGCACAAAAGATAGGAGAAGAGTATATTTGTTTCCAGACTTCTAGCTTTGTTACTGCTGTGCTGGTCACAGTGCCTCAGTGGAAGAGCTGTTGATTATCTTACTGCAATGTGTCATTGAAATGAGTAGCAATGAGCTTGTTTTCTTGTCCTTCGCCAATGAATAAGTAAAAAAGCAAGAATTAATCACTTGCAGGAAATAGCATCTACTGTCTTTCAAGATTACATTAACCTTCATAAAAAGGACTCCATATAAGTCTTGCTGTCCATGCTATTGATGTTGACAATGTTGCGTCTGGTTTCTTAAAATTTTTACTCCACCACTTGCATTAGGTGCAGATGACAGAATTTTTTTTTTTTTTAGATCATTTAACAACAACAACAAAAAATATTTACTGTGTTTTATAACAGTATCAGCATGAATGCCTGTGACATTATGGTAAGGTAGTTGCATAAACCATCTACCCATGCAAGAAGGCATCCTGGACACTTCTTAGTTCTTGGATTCTTTTCTTCACCTTAATACAAAAGTCCCAAACCATGTACTCATATATGTCATGTCCAATACTCTTACAGCATGAACTAAAAATTCACAGAAATAGTAACACCTTCTAAATACAAGGGGAGGGAAAAAAAGAGAGGAAAAAAAGGCCTCTCAAATAATGAATTACATTGAGGTCTTGGTTTGTTTATAATGTGCGCTAACTGCATAAGATGATGGAGGGATTATGATTGATCAGTTTTAACTGATCAGTTTAAATATGCAGCTCTAATCTAAGGGATTTTTGATTTTTTTACTCAAGCAATCTGTGTGTCTTTTGTGATACTGTAGTTCAGAGTAATTTCAGGTACAGGCAGTGTTTTCTATTAGGTTTGGTTTTGTTGGTTTTTTTTTCCCTGTGATATTGCATTAGATATGGCAATTTTTACTGTTAGCATTTCATATAACAACCCATCTAAAGTGCCCCACATATAGTACTTTGTACTACATCAATTTGCACACCAACTGGATGAGAATATTAAAGCCAGAGTTTGATTGATATATTGGTATTCATAGTGAGCTCCCAAGTTTTCCTTAGAGGAGATTTGTATAGCAAATTTGAAGCTTTTCCTTAAGTTGTATATATACAGATATATACAGTAGAACTATATCCTGATATTCTTCTTAAAAATAAAACTGTATGTATTCCAAAACAATAATTCTATAATGACAGTGAGTCATGTAAATAATAACTCTTATTAACTTTTCTTGTGGGTACTGTACAAATATACTGTTATGTTTTTATCTTGTTGGAGTTATGACAGAAAAATAACATAGAGAAATAGCTAAAAGACAAAAAGCTGAGCAATTCTCCTACATTTTCATTATTCTTGTATCTTCTGGAAAATCCTGTAATGTGTTTAGTTCATGTGTGAGGGCTTAAGACAAAATCCCTTGCCTGGATTTCTTTTTAATGTGCTCTTATCCACAGTAACAAGACGTTGGCACCGACAAGAGCTTGCCAATGGGACTGAAATAGCTCCTTTTGACCAATGATGCTATATTTAACTAAAACATTGGAGTAAAATGATGTGGTGAGATGTTTATTATCAGACAATATTAATTCACTCATACTTTACAGGAGAAGTAAATAATATGAGTAAATAAGCAAGGGAGGGTGGTAAAAAAAAGAAATAAACACATTTGATTCTGTCCCAAAGCGCTAAACTAGCTGCTGTTTATTCAATGAACTTCAAGTTTTAGGCTGTGTAACACAATCTGGAAAATGTCTCCAAAGTGGCCACACATGGATTTTATTGAGAAACTGGCAGCCCTAGGGAAAGAAAAGGATTGTGTTAAGAGAATGGACAGAAGTGTCTGTTCCTCACTTAATGCTCTTCATCAGACATTATCTCCATAGGTTATACTATATTTGCTCTAGTTTGTTTTCCTATTTCAAAGTAGTATTGCTCCTTAGTATATTCTAAAAGGAGATTTTTATTTTCCATTTGTCTTATGCATTGACATTAATGAATGGTGCTATGGTATTTTTAAACACCTCACCTTGCACTCCCCCACACACTGCTTTCTCCCTTACTCTTCATGTAATTACTCTTTGATTTAAGGTTGCTATTGATTTGTTATACATCTGCCCTTGGTCATTGTGCTGTGTGGTTTCTTGATGTAAATAGATAACCGCTAAGTATCAGATAAGAGGGAATGAATGACATTTCCTTTTATGGAGTGCAGTCAGTTAGCAGGAAACATTTCTTGCATTTGAAAGGATCCTCCTACAGATTTTCTTTTGTCATGGAGACTGTTTTGTTGTATTTGTTGATACATTCTGGATGATACTCAAAATAACTTTTTGTCAAAAATGATTATGTGCCAACAATAGCTTTTCTATCCAAAGTAGCTGATAGCTGCTTAACTGTATGTGGTTTGAGTAGAGGTTAAAGTCAGTTTATTACAAAGGAATTTTTAACTAGCTTTATGTTTACACATGGTGCCTTTAAGTGATGCTAAAGAACTTCTATGCATTTTGAGAAGTTAACAAGAATATTACAGCTATTGTCACCTATAATTCTGATTTTACTCTAGCATGTGTTTTTTTGCTTGTGCTGAATTGTAGTGTTTCTGTGGTGTGATGGAATATAAAGGACTGTTTGCTATGGCAGCCTCTTTAGATACTGCACACTTGAAGAACTTCATAAGCCAATAACTAGGTCAGTCTAGGATTCTGCATCTAAATCCAGCAGTAGGAGTGGGTTGGTGAATGTGTTCTCACACTGTCTAGAAACATGCACACGTCATGGATGATGCAAAGTTCACACCCAAAGGGGACATTCACTTCAGATGAAAATGCCCTTGATGTGAATAGACAGGTACAACAGACACTTCTAGAATAGGATGATGCAAAGGTTGAACTCTGATCAGGACTGGTTTGGTTTTTTGGTTTTTTTTTGTTTTTTTTTTCCTTTTTTTTTTTTTTCCCTGAGACCTCAAGAAGAATCCCTTTATTTTTCAGAAGGATACCATATCTCTCCTAGTCTCTCAAAGAGCAAGTACAGGCAGTCAGGAAATAGCATCCATCTGTGGAGAGTCTGGGAGAATTGGAGCTAAACCACTGTCTTTCAAAAGTCATCAGTGTTTGCTGGGTACTTCCAGGGTACAATAACTCTCCCAGCAAGTTTCCCTGTTGTAGTTATTGCTGCTGGAGGTAGCATTTTGTAGTATGTGACTAGGAAGCCAGAATGGAAGTTGCTTTCTAAATTAAGTACTTTGATAAATTACTGCAAGACTGGTTACCTGAGTGACTAAGTGCTGCTGGACTTGGCATGGAAAGGGTTCTCAGTAAAAAAGGAGATGGGATATCTAGCTGACTAGTCAGTGAGAGTTCACTGGAAAGTTTGTTGCTTGTAGTCTGACAGATGCAGTACTTGCTGACCTTCAGAGGAAACAGCAGCATTCTTTCTTTTACAGAGATTCTTAGTGAAAATAATTCCTTGGGAGGCATTTTTCATCTTCATTTTGCTTCTGCTTTGAGCCTGATCTGTGACATGACGTGTGGATGTTGCTACCTTTGCTTGTAGATTGTGTCACTGTCAAGGCTTTCTAACGCTCAGAAGAGATGCCCTTTCATGTCTGTCCTTGTGGTAGTCACTGAGCATCCTGCAACAGAAAATGAGACATATGCAGTAAAATTCAACTCTTACTGTCTTATAGCATAATGAATTTTAACTTTGACTCACAGTAAACACTAGAGATACTTTGTGTCAAAGCATTCAGACCCATCTCCCTAACCTTTTCCAATGCATAGGAATCTTCGTGCTTTTAAGTAATCATAGAGTGGTTTCCATTTGAAGGGGCCTTAAAGCTCATGTCATTCTAGCCCCCTAGCCATGGGCAGAGACACTTTCCAGTAGACCAAGTTTTTCCAAGCCCCATCGAGCCTGGCCTAGAAGAATTCTACAACCTGGGCACCAGAGCAACCTGTGCCAGAGTCTCACCACCCTCATAGGGAAGAACATTCCTAATATCTTGTCTAATATCTGCCCTCTTTCAGTTTGGAGCCATTCATATGCTACATATTTTCTAGTTTTGCAGTACACAGTATCATGTCCCAAATAATTGATCTAGGATCATATTTGGCCTTTACCATTCAGCTAGGAAGATATACTGGCCATCGTTTAATGAAGATAATGAAAGGAGCAGCAAGATCCAAGTGTTTCTTAGTGTAAGGCAGAGGATAAAGGCCCAAAAATGTCTGTTACAGGATCTTGATTCTGAGACTATTCTGTGCAGAGTCAGCAAGGATGTGATTGCTGTACCCTATCATGGCCAGTTCTAGTCCTGCAGAGTATTGCATCATACGTACTATGTAAGGAGAATCTAATTGAATGTATTCTTTTGAATATTTATCTGGCTGAAGCATCTGGGATGGCAAAAGAATTTATTCAAGAGATTTGGTCCTGAGCAACAAAGTTTTTTCTAGATAAAAATTTTGCCATACTCAAGGCCTATAGTGCGCTCATACTAGAGGCACCAAAGGAATAAATTAATAATTAGTTAATATAAATATAGCATAAATGTAGTTAGTTAATCTAAATGAAAATGCTGTCTAGATATCACTAGACAGATATAAACTGCTACTAAGAGACTGTTTGTGACACCATATATTAATTTTTTTTCATTGGACACAGATTGGCAAGACACAACCCTGAGCCCAAGGGCTCAATAAATGAAACTACTCACAAAGTTGCTTTCATTTTAAAAGGATTTGGGGTAAGTGTCAGCATTTTAAACATATTCAGGAGAGAATGAATATTCAGTATGCATTCAACCCTGAGTGCTCTAATGGTGTTTGGAATTGTTCAGGCAATGACCCCTGTTATTCAAGGACTAAAATCTTTGAGCTATCACTGCCAGCCTTTTTTTTTTTTTTTCCTCTCTCTTGTTTTTGGATTTGTTATTTTGGTTTTGCATTGTGGCTTTTTTGTAGGTTTGTTGTTTTTTTTATTGATGGGGGAGGGACTTTTGTTGATTTGGCTTTTGCATTTTTTTAGATTTGTTCTGTTTTTGAGGCCTTTGTTTTTAATGTGATTGTGTTGAGTGACAAAAAGAAAATCACATGGAGCTATAGTCTTAATAAGTGATATTCATTAATGTTGGATGTCATTAATGGAAGATGGGCAGTTCGTTTGCACCTACTAGAGAGCATACTAGGTGCAACTATTTGGAAGATTATAGCGGCTCTAGTCTGAAGAGTTAATACAAAGCATTGTTTGTAATTCAATCTGTTCATACATATAAGAACGTCTCCAAAAATTCTGATGGACTGTGAATTCATTGGAAAGTGATTCTGGGAAACAATGTAAGATGGTTTTCGTTTGGTTTTACATTTTTTTTTTCCCTCTCCTGCCATGCTTTTCAGACCATGCCAATTTTGGAAATCTACCGAGAATGCAGCAACTGTACCTTTTCACTTTTGTGTAAAAGGCTATTTTGTCACAGTAATGATTTTGCAAAGTCACTGTGAATTTGTGTTAATTCAGAACAACAGTAGATAGTGGAAAAAAAAATATATTTCAGAAGCTCAAAAGGCAGAGGAAGCCACAGAGGAACCTATGAATTTCTCTAGAACCTGTGGCACCATGTGTACTGGATCGTTTGAGAACATGGTGGGAAGAGCAGAGAAGAAGGGGAAGAGGGAAATCTGTTATAATTAGGACCTTCCCTGTTTTATTTCTGGGAAAAAAAATTGTGCAAGAGATATGCCTTATTAGTTAAGTTTGTAAAAAATGCAACACAGAAGAGACAGTGTTCCTAAAAACATTTTTCACCAAAAGGGTTGACAAGCCCTGGCACTAGCTACCTAAGGAAGTGGGGGACTCACTGTCCCTAGAGATATTCAAAGCATATGTATGATGAAGACATTATAGAATGGAATTTTCCTTTAAGCAAGGACAAGGAGATGAGGGTCTTGGGAAACAGCCTATGGCAGATAGAAGAAGGGGTTAATGCCTAGGCTATAGTGATACTGTTTAGGTTAGGATGGCCATTGATAAACAGCAGATGGAGTGAGACATTATTTTGTATAGATAACGCATGCCTTGCTAATCCCACTGTGTTCTTGAAGAACTAGAGACTTGTAAGGTGGAACCTCCTGCTCCACAAGGTGAGAGAGGCCAAATGATTGCACAAGAAGCAGTAACTGAGTGAGTAGGATTGGCAGGGGGAGATGGGACCACCAACTGATACTACCTACCCAATTCATATTTGAAACCCAAAAGAAGAGGTTAGAGGAAGTGAACTAAGCATAAGTACTCATTTACATACCAGGCAAAGAACTACTAAGCAACCACTACGCAGAACAACACCACATATGTATTAGAATATAGATTATGCAAATGTTTTGTATATAATACAGCACTAGAGATAGCGTTGGTGTGTTAGCTTTGTAAAATCACCATCTAACACCCACCTTTGTGCAAATATGAAATAAATATATCGGTTCTGTGTGTTAGATTGGCTCATTGCACAGCAGGTAATGAACTCCACTTGTGGGATGTATAGCTGTGGTGCTGAGGGACATGATTTAGTGGTGCACGTGACCGTACTGGGTTAACGGTTGAGCTCGATGATCTTAAAGGTCTTTTCCAACCTAAATGATTCTGTGAATCTACACAGATATTCTGAGACCAAGAAAAATACTCAATTTTTTTTATCCTGAGAGATTGTAAGGACATTGAATCAAGGTGAAAATATTCTCTTGATTTGTAATGTCTTTTCACAATGTAACACATTAAAATAAAGGTTTGAGTCCCTTTTTATTTAGAGGTCATTATAAATTCCTTTTAAAACAATGCAGGGATCAGCAAATTCCCCATTTGTAGTCTACTGTCTGTAAGTCTTACTGGATCTATTTAATTAGATTTTAGTGCAGTATCTGTTTCACTGGTAAATTCAAATAATTTCTTTTGTCTTATAAATGTCAAAAAATTAGTTGCTGCAGAGCAGATAATTCCTTTTTGTAATTGGAATTTCTGTCATTGATTGTTTCCCCATTTATGGCTATTAGAACTTTGAAAATAATTTTATATAATTGGGTTCAGTTTTAATTACTTTTTGCTATAGGTTCACATTTGGTATATCTTTCTCTGATGTATCTTATTTTTTTTTTCTCTTCAGTTAATGTCTTTGTTTTCCCTAAAAACTCTTATTATTCCTTTACCAAAGGAGCTGAAAGAACTGTGGTCTGTCAGAGGGAGAATAGAATGACTATGACCCAGATGTAAGCTGAGTTGGATTCATCCCAAAGCATTACATGCTTGTGCCAAAACTCAAGTTTCTAAATGCATGTCACTAGATGACAGTTTCTGTTTCCTTTAAAAAAAGAAAAGAAAGAAAGAAAGAAAGAAATCCAAGCAGCAACACAGGTAATACCTGGAAGGGTGATGCTTGCATTTCAGTCACTGGTTCAAGGGTTGTTTCTATAGTTTTCAATATTTTTCAGTAGTTATGACGTCTTTTGTGTAGAGACTCAAATGTGATCTGGGGGCTTCACTGTACCATAGTTGCTGCCTAAGACATCTCAGCTCTTGTGCCTGGCAGAAAGAACTCTCATATGGTATATTTGGGGCCATTACTATGTCCCTTTAGCTGTTATTTCAGATCAGCTCTAAGCCACAAGGTGTAGGTTAACCCTGCTCTGAGAGGTTAGCTTTATCAGCTTGCTTCTGTCATTGTGCTAATTCATTACCTGGTTCCTTGTCAGCTCTTGTCTGCATGGGGCAAGCAGTTTGTATCCAGTCAAGGCTAACAGACCAACAGTGCTGGTATCACTGCCTCGGGGAGCCCAGCACTACCTCACAGGGCAAGGGGGCTTCAGAGACCGATTTACCAGAGTTAATTAGCAGACTGTTCATTATATTTTCAAATTTCTGTATGATGATAAGGTTAATCGCTGCTGTTACGTGAGGCAGAAAGGAAGACGATTCCTTGCAGAACTCTTGGGTTTATGTTATTGAATGGAGAGTCTTGTTACACAGCATGGTGAGTTAGAATTTGGATGCTGAAGGAAGACCTTAACTGACCCTTGGCACCTGAACATGAAAGAGAAATATACCTTAAAATCAGTTTTGTATGTTTTAGCAAATATGTGAAGATATTTGGGCTTGGTTGTAAACCAGCTCTTGGGGTCAGATGAGCTCACTTAGATTTTTGTTTCTACCTTCAAAATTTGGGGGGAAAAATAAAAATGTAAGTAAGATATACTATAAATGTTGTAAAGCTGAAAGGCAAACAAACCACTTCAACGTAAAATCTACTTATCTTCTTTATATCCCTTGTCTGACAAATTGATCCTCAGATGTCTATGACTTCTAGGCTTATGATGTTTAAATTTGTATCATTGAAAGTACCAAGATTAAAGCCCAGAAATCTGTGGAAAATATCAGTTGATGATGTAATTTAGTTGGTCAAACACTGATATTTGAGGCTATGGATTGTTTTAATTCAAGACTGATCTTTTCAATGAAGATACTGCATAAAATATAAGAACCGGGACCAGATTTTCATTTACACAGACACCTAGCTTCAGGTGTTGCACCTCCTTGCCATTATCTAAATGAATCCAAGCCTGTGGAAAATCAGAGACTTCGATCAGACATCAAAGCTGTCTTCTAATTTTTCTTGATGTGAAGGTGTTTTAACCTGTCCACAGAAGTGAAAATGTTCTCAACATTCTTAATGAGTTTGGAGTAATGGGAAACCATTACTCTTACACCTACTTTTTCTGCAGTCACGAAGCTGTTTCGACTCCAGGAATTGAAGCAGAGAGATGATGTAACTAGTAGTTTTGACACTTTCTAGGTGAAGGACAGAGCCAAGAATAGAATTCAGGTCTGCAGTGTGATCCTGCTCTAGCTGACCTGACTAGTTCTTTCAGCCTGATGCTACTAGAGGCTTTGCTGACCCAGCTGCAAGCAAATTTGGGGACAGATAAATTTTATGTTAATTGTATACATTCTTCATTCAACTGCAATTCATGACTTTTCTTTCAGTTGCTGAAAGTCATTGCACTTGCATCTTACCGTTTATCTGGTAATTCTGTCAAGCAACGGAAGATTTGCAGTGATGCTTGTGGGAAATGTTGCATTTATTGAGTGTTTATTACACTTGCTGTAATGGAAAATTAAGCAGCATGAGGAGCATGTAGAATAGGTATTAAAGAAGGAATTGGAACAAATTAAGAAATGCTGTAGATGTGGAAACGGTGATGCTGACCTCCTCTTGAGAATTGCCACTGAAACACTCAGAAGGCAGTTCAAGTGTCTTTTAGGTAGACTGACTGAATGTCTGTCTGACTTATCAAAGCTAATATTACACTGGTACCTTGGCAAGATACTGCTTAAAAAAAAGTTAGCATCATGACTCTGTTATTTTGTGACTTGTGAGCAAACCAAAGATGCTGTGGGATCAAAAAAACCAGCATGCGCTTTAGCTTTGATTTCCAGGTCAGGCTGTTGAGTAAAAAGGTTAAGACAGAAAGAAGGTTCATTTATATAAATGGCAATGTCACTGGCTATGTGCTTATTGTTTTGACCACACATTAATCTCACACCATGGTGAACATTAATGCAGCAGCCTTAACACATTTCTTTTGTGACCCTACTGTCTTTTTCAGTGATTAATGAATTAAGCGTTAATTTGGTATTACCATCAGAAATTCAGTGAAATCAGGTATAATTTAAAAATTTACATTTATACAAGTTACCAGTTTCCAAACCATTTCTAAACTAGTGATTATTTGTCTTTCGAGGGGTCATTTTAATTCTTTGGGGTTTCATTTTAAATACGTTGCAAGCGATTTATCGACCAGACATAGACTGAGTCATTGGGGAGTACAGTGAGTGGATGTTGTCTATCTTGACTTTAAAAAGGCATTTGACACTGTTTCCCACTGTGTTCTCTTAGGGAAATTGCCTGTTCTTGGCCTGTATGGGCATTTACTTTCCTGAGTGCAAAACTAGTTAGATGTTTGGGTCCAATGAGTTATGGTCATTGGAGTTAAATCCAGTTGGTGGCCAGTCATGAGCGGTGTCCCTCAGGGCTCAGTACTGGGGCCACTCCTGTTTAACACCTTTATTAATTATCTGGATGAGGGCATAGAGTGCACCCTTAGTAAGTGGGCAGATGACACCAAGCTGGGTGGAAGTGTCGATCTGCTTGAGGGTAGGGAAGCTTTACACAGAGAGATCTAAATAGGCTGAATGGCTGGGCCAAGGTCAGTTCCATGAGTTTCACTAAGGCCAAGTGCTGGGTCCTGCACTGGGGCCACAACAACCCCCAGCAGCGCTACAGGGTTGGGGAGGAGTGGCTGGGAAGCTGCCAGGCAGAGAGAGATCTGGGAGTGTTGGTTGACAGCGGCTGAACATGAGCCAGCAGAGTGCCCAGGTGGCCAAGAAGGCCAATAGCATCCTGGCCTGTATCAGGAAGTGTTGTCAGCAGGAGGAGGGAGGTGATCATTCCCCCGTACTTGGCTCAAATACTGTGTCCACTTTTGGGCCCCTCCCTACAAGAAGGGCTCTGAGGTGCTAGAGAGAATACAGGGGTGGATTACTAAGCTAGTAAAGGATTTGGAGCACGTCTCATATGAGGAATGGCTGAGGAATCTGGGACTGTTTAGCCTGGAGAAAAGAAGGTTTGAGGGAGACCTTATCACTCTCTGTAACTACCTGAAAGGAAGTTGTAGTGAGGCAGAGGTCAGTCTGTTCTCCCTAATAACAAGCAATAGAACAAGAGGAAATGGCCTTAAGTTGTGCCAGGGGAGGTTCAGGCTGGATATGAGGAGGAATTTCTTTACTGAAAGGGTTGTCAGGTGTTGAAATGGCTTGCCCTCTGTATGCAGACGTTAAAGAGATGGCTGGATGTTGCACTTAGGGAAATGGTCTAGTGATTGATAGGGTTGGGACAAAGGCTGGACTCGATGATCTTAAAGGTCTCTTCCAGCTGAAATGGTTCCATGATTCTATGACTGTGTTTGCTTATCTGTTGAGTAGTAGATTCTGTTGGAAATAAATTATTATGTTTTAGGTTAGTTCTTAAGAAGTGTAATTTTTTTCTTCTTGTTTCATTTTCTTAATGATGTACAGATTTACTTTTTTTTTTTAGTATTGCATTTTGTTCTTCATATAAATAAATAAAAGTCTAGCCTTCTCTTTTTCTATCCCACACAAATCTATACAAGACAGTCTTACAGAAGGAATTAAAATAATCTCCGTTTAACTATCACTGTTTCTAAGCCAGTGTGTTTCACTGAAATTATAAAATTAATAGAATCATGAAGCATCATACTCGAATACTGTTAAAATGATTCAGGTTTGGCTGTTAGCCAAAAATCTGCTGATGTAACTCCAGCAATGCTGCATCTGCAGAATTAAGTAAACTAGATATTTTTCAGGGACTCAAAAACCCCAGAGACTGTAGCTACAAGACTGTAGTGTGCTTTATTATTGTTGCATCTTTGTGGCTTTTCTGCAATTATATAGATTTTTTTTTTGTGATTAATATGGATTCTCTGCATAGAAAAAGAGCATCATCAAAATTCATATTCAAAATTCATGTCAGCTGGCAAGTAGCATCACTCGAGTGATAATTTGAAAGCTTTTGAAAGCATGGAAAAAGCTGATGTTCACTGGCATGAAAAGAACATCCATAATAGGCTTGACTATATCCTTTAATCCTAATGAGTTGTTACAGAAGTTTCTGAAAGGTAACTGCATGTTTTTCCAGCAGTGACTAAAAGGAATATATTGATCAGCGTGGTTGATGTAATGTAATGTATTAAGACTTTCTGGCATGGTTTTAAGCAGCAGACTGGTTTGCTTCTAGTGGGGTTTTAGCAGCATTCAGGCAAATAAGAAAAATTAAGATCAATAAAATCATTAGAAATGTTATTCTCTTGGGTGAAGTAATATATTTTGTTGCATGTGAACAAAGCATATAGTTGCAAAGTTGTTCATAAGAAAGCACGATGGGCCAGTTGATAGAGGAGTTGGCCAAGATATCCTGTCTACTGTAGCAGAAAATTTTGTTTTGTGAAATACATCGAAGTCAATTCCATGGACTAATTTCTGTAGAAGAGAAGCTTGTGATATGGAAAGTCTCAAAAGCATTGTATAAACATAGTCCTGTGTTCTGACCAGTCAGTGACATTTTACTAGGTACTTCAGAATGTACTAGTTTATATGTGGTTCAGAAAGAATATCTTTGCGGGTAGAAAGATTGAAGAGACCTTTTTGTTGGAATAGGGACAAACACCTCTCAAAGAAATAAGTGGCAGTTCCTGACTCCTATAAGGAACAGGTACTGAGATGATTGAGCACAGATGTCAGTAACCTGTTTTAGAACAAATGGCTGCAAGGCTTATTCTTGAAAGTAATGGACTATGAGGGCAGTCCCAAAACTTTTTTGCACATCAGGCTCATCTAAAAAAAAAGTCTATTTCTTTATATATTGAGTGTTCAGTTAAACATATATGAAAACAGTTGTTAGTGCTCTAACAGGGAGGTAGGATGAGAGACCTCTTGAGGTCCTTTCTCACCCAAATGATGTGATTCTGTGATTCATGTCCTGATACAGATGGAGTGGTTTGCTTTTTCTCATACTATGTTTATAACTGCTGAATCAAAATCAGGTGACGTTGACTACTTCAGTGTTTAGGTACAGATATTTGTGATCAATGAAAACCTGTTTTCTGTTGCAGAAGGTGGCTCTTGAAAACACAGAGACCTAGAGGACCCATAAGCAGTATTTCTTCCCATTTCTGCTGGGATGAGGGACAGAAAAGCAACAGAGGCTTCCTAAACTATTGATAGTCCCTTATAGATGAAATTTGTTGCTCTTACTGAGTCATAGCAGGAGCAGTTGTGATGCATGTGACTCCTGCTGAGCTGTGCTCTGTGGGAGTCGAGACACAGTGTTCTTTTTCAGTGGATGTGGCTGTCATTTTCTAAGCTTGATGCTTATGTAAAATATGGCTTTTAAGCACTACAGTGGGTTTTTTGTTTATTTTTTTTCTCTTTATGGATAGTAGTGCATTTTTTTCCCCAGATTTATGGTGCATCATCTTTATGTAACCATTTCAACCTGGTTCAGCAAACGAAGCAAGGAAGAAAAGATTCTCTTCAACCTCTAAGTCTTAAGGTTTTATTTCAGTTACTCTTTTGGGGGAACTATTCAAAGGATTATAAGTAGACTTTAAAAATAATATGCCTACTCTATATTCTCAGAGCTGACCTCAATAAATAGTCTGTCAAAAATAAAAAGAGAAGAAAGCTTCTTTTGGAGGAGCTCTCCTCAAATGCCATTTGGTCAGTTGTTTTTATTTCGTTATTCTTTTGATATTAATAGCCAAAGAGGGGGAAAATAAATGTATCCTGCTTACTAGTCTTATTCTTGTATAAATTTCTATATTTTAATGGATTCTAACATTCTTAACTGGATATTGGGACAGTTTTTGCAATTCCATTCTAAAGGGGAGTTTCAGCAGTAGTATTTAATGAACAGGATCACTTTTTCTATGCGTCTGCTTTCATAGCAGACATGTTGGACAAAGCAAACATTACAGAAACAGAAGGCAATGCCAAAAAAGTCTACATGCAATTGAATCTGGAATTAGTGTTTTCCCATTGGCCTTTTTTTCCACTTGTTGCTCAGAACTGCTAGAAAAAGATCTGATTTTAAGGGCAATTGGCATTTGAAATCTTTTGAAAATTTGTTCTGGCATCCCAGAGTTCATTCTTTTAAATGGCATGCTCTCAGAAAGGAAGTAGGATACATGTAGAAGAGAGCTGAAAATATCAGAAGAAACGGTTGTTGCACTCTACAGTCTCAAAAAGCACGTAACAGCTGATTGTTGGTTATTCTAAACTATAGTCATTCTGACTGTACGTGTGAATAACATTCTGAGCATGGAAATAAGGGGAAAAAAAGTTGAAGACCTGTGTAGGCAGTAAGATTTGCAAAATGGAGACTTGGAAAGAACTGAAGTAAAACAAGGAACTGAAAATTACATAGCATAGTGCCTGATTGTCACCTACTTGAAAGCCCCTTTTGGCTGCCATAACAATGCAGAGTGATGCTGGGGTGCAAGCAGTATAAATGAGAATTGGGCCACAGTGAAGGGAAGAGGGGAAACCTGGCTGTAATCATTTGTATACAATAACTAATGAATTCTCAATGTGGATTCAAAAAGCCCCAAACACTTGTTCTATTTTCTCAGACTCCATTATATTTTTGAAATTTTGCTCCACATTCAGCTGCCTAGTGCTTTCAAGCAAGAAGCCTCTCTCTTCTTTCTTCAACACTTTTAATATGCTTTTCCCTAGGTATTCTAAGTCTCTTTTCTGTATTTTTTTTAAATGGCTTAATTTAAATTATTTCTTTAGCAATTAAAAACTTGCCTGAACACAGAAACATTGCTAAGTGGCAAACACACAATAGGCTCTATTCTCCTCCTGACATCGTTTTCATAAATTGCTCTCTGTCATGAATAGAAATGTTTTGATTGTTTTGTCAAAATCAGCATTTATTTTGAACCCCAAAATGTTTCATGGGTACATTTTATATGTCCCTTTTTCAAGTGTGAATGTTTTCCAAGCTCCGGAACGCTTGGCACCACTAAGTGAAAGAGGAGCACTGAAAATTTTCCAGTCTTTTTGTTTGGTTGGATTTTTTTCCAGATGGAAAAGAGACAGTGTGGTAAACTTCTACTTTTATGAAAGTTTTCAAATATTTAGGAATTTTATTCCACTGGAAACTGAGGGAACAAATGTGAAACTGTTCAAATGTTGCAGAAATGGTGGTGTTTGTTGGTGGTCAGCTCTGGTAATGCTTACATTGACACATCACACATTTCCTGTGTCGGGATCCTGATGTGGCTTCGCCAGGCTATCATGGCAGGTGGGTGGGTCGCTGTGCTCTAGAACCCTAATCAAAAGTCCCATGGCTTTAGTGAGTTTAGCTGCCAAATGATGGCACTTTCTTGGAAGAGACACGTGGCTATTTGAGTGACTGATGGAGTTGAAGGAGAATACGGCAAAATGAGTGCTTTACAGCATGCTTCGTTGCGCAAAGGTAATGATGTGAACCCTGCCAGGCACAGTGAGAGATTTGCCATCTGAGACAAATCATAGTCACAAGAGCACTGGATTTCCTAAAAGGCTATAAATTAAACCTGTTCGTATAGCTTTGCTGGGTAGCAGACAAGCATGATTAGAGGAGCTGAGTTGGGTTATTTTGAAACAATGTTCTATAATGCTTTGTTCTATTTAGTGGTAGATGCAACTGTTTAAGAAAATACCTTTAAACTGATCACAGGCTCCTTAACGGAGCCCATGTTATATGTAGTTGCAGTTAAATAAATGGTCCAATTAAGGATGTCTTTCTCAATTCCCAGATTAGGAGTATGAGAATTGCTAAATTTTGCTGCAAATCAGGAAGATAAAGCAGCTATAAAATTTCAGATAGGCAGGACAGAGACTAGAAAAGGACACAGGAATAAGTTGCCTCATTACTGTGATACTGCTTCTTTCATATGTATGGAGACATGTTGCCTCATCTGCTTTCATATTAAAGACAGTGCAGAACTTGAAACTTCACACTATCTCAACAGGTAGGCTCTCTAGACTATTTTTGTACCAATCACAACATGTCTGATGACAGGAAACATATTAAAAATAAATGGTAAAGGTTTTAATTTAAATGAGAAAAAATGAGTTAGTTTTAATTCTGGATTTTCAATTGTCTTCTGTCTCATGTCACAGTGCACTGCTTTTAGTTCAGAATACCTTGTAGCTTATTGTAGCATTTAAAATAACAAATAAATACAAGCACCTCATTATAATATTAGTCATATCATCTGGTGACTTAGTTTGATTTATATAGTGCAAGCTAAAGGGTGTTATTTGGCTCTTATGTACCCACAGATGCATGCTTAGTCATGCTGTTTTATGTATAACACAGCTGCTACTGTGTTACTGAGTTTTCCATCGAAGTGAAATCAATTTCTCCCACGTACAGCCTGATTAATCAGCCTGTGCACCAAATTGAAACCAGTCTGTAACTAAAATCTACCATCCTTACCCATGACTGGACTGAAGAATATCAGAGCACATGATAGTGGCATAGTTTTCATCCAAGGGCTGGAGCAGCAACTGCAGGTTTTAAGTGTCACTTGTACTGTGTTAAAGCCATCCATCACATCTGCATAGATACAAGCCTTTATCTCACTGTCTTGGCCTTTTTGAAGCTATTATGGGGGCCATTTCACAAAGAAGACAAATGTGCAGGCATTTCAATTGTGACACTGGCTGTGACCATGTTCTAGAGGAAGTGCAGTTTCATCAAGAAGGTGCAAGTCTGAGATTTACAAAGCTGCCTTTTGCTTCATGTCCCTTCAGGTTTCTTGTATGACCAACATCCTTAAATTACTGTATACCCCAGCTTACTGCCCAAATACTTTTGAAGTGGGAACAAATGGTACTTACCATTCCCATAGGGACTGTACAGATAATATACCAGCACTTGTAAGGCTTGCAAAGATCACCATGCTGTTTCCCCATAAGTACCTTAAATGGACTGTAGGAAATGGTTTCCTCATTATGTGAATGCAGGTTTGCCATAAGCTAAACTAAAATCTCATGTGCTCAAAGTGCTAGAACTTTTCCCTGACCTTTCCTTTCCATACTTGTTCCTCATTATTCTTCTGTTCCCTGTTTATCATTCCATAGATAGCTGAAATAATCAAGGTTCCAGCAGGAACACCTGCCGTGATTAAACTGAAGTACCATATGTTGGCTCAGCAGGGCAAAGTCACCTATAAACTATTATAATTTTTTGAAGGGGAGTACAGATCTTACGTTCAGGGAGCAACTTGTATGAAGAAGTAGTGAAAATCTCTGTCCAAGTGAACTGGCTAGGTAAGCAGTGCAGTGATATTTCAGTCTTGATTTTCCATTACAGAATTCTGCCAGGCTGGTGATCTTTCAGGCTTTAACGGAGCAAAAGATACACTTTAAATGTGATTCATCTCATCTAATTTGAGCTAGCTACACTATAGTTGTATTTGAGCCAACTGGTTAGACTTGTTTTGCAGCACTGGAGTGAAGCAGACAATTAACTCTAAGATGTGGTTCATCTAACCTAATTTGGATAGCTAGGTTGGAATGAGATGAATGATGCCTGCTTCTGCCTATTGACTGAAGGAAACCTAGACAACTAACTTAAATGAATCCTGTAATTCATGTCAATTTTCAGATATCTTCTGATACATGATCTTTCTGTACTTGAAGAACAAGTAACATTTAGTCCTGAATGGAACAAGAGTTTTCTTTTTAAAATGGCACCAAATATTACCAAGTCAGTGTCTTTGGGTTGCAGAGTTGTGACTTTTCTGTGACAGACTACGATTCTTTAAATACTACAATATTACGTATTTTAGATTACAGTATACAGATGGCCAAAAATTCTCAGCATTGCAATATTAAAATGATAATATTCTAAAAGAAATTCATATCAACATGAAATGTGTCCTATTGAAAAGATATTCTCACAGACTACTCTTTCTTGTTCCACAGAAAGCAATTATAATGCCTGTGCATTTGTCAATAATGTTATTTTTCTTTAATATGTGTATTGGGTTTGTGTGGCTGGGCTTTTTGTTAGCAGGAGAGGGGCTGCAGTGGTGGCCTCTGTGAGAAGCTCTCTCCTGGCTCCAAGTTTGATCCACCTCTGGCCAAGGCTGGGCCAATCAAGTGCCTCTGTGATAACATATTTAAGAAGGTAAAAGTCTGCAGCAGGAAGAGGAAGTGAAATGAGAAACAACTGTGTGCACACCAAAGTCAATGAAGAATGAAGGGAAGAGGTGCACTGGGGCAGAGATCCCTGCAGCTGGTGGTAAGCTGGTAGGCCATGTCTCTGCAGGCCATGGAGTTTAATGGTGGAGCTGAGATTTGCCTGCAGGACACTACAATGGAGCAGGTGGCTGTGCCTTAAGAAGGCCATGATTCTGTGGGAAGGGTGTGCTGGAGCAATCTGTTCCTGAAGGACTGTAGCCCATGGAAGGAACCCACGCTGCAGCAGTTTTTGAGGAGCTGCAGCCCGTGCAAAGGATTCATGTCGGAGAGGTTCCTGAAGGACTGTAGCCCATGGAAGGAACCCACGCTGCAGCAGTTTTTGAGGAGCTGCAGCCCGTGCAAAGGATTCATGTCGGAGAGATTCATGGAGGACTGTTTCTTGTGAGAGGGACCCCACACTAGAGCAGAATATGAGGAGTCTTTCCCCGCTGGGGAGGAAGAAGCTACAGAGAACAATGTGTTAGAAATTGACTGCAACCCCCGTTCCCTGCCCCACTGCACTGCTGGTGGAGGAGAGGCAGAGAAATCTGGAGCAGAGCTGAGCCTGGGAAGAGGGGAGGAGTGAGAGAAAATGATTTTAAGATCTGGTTGTATTTCTCATCATCCTACTCTGGTTTTGATTGAGGGTGGATTAAACTGATTTGATTGTTTTTCTTCCCAAAGTTGAGTCTGTTTTGCCCGTGACCACAGCTGGTAAGCAAGACCTCCCTGTCCTTGTCTGAAACCACTACCCTATTTGTTAAATTTTCTCTTCCCCATCCCACCATGGCAAGCAGTGAGCCGTCAGCTCTGTGCTGCTTTGTTGCCAGCTGGGCTTAAACCATGACAATGTGATACAGGAAAATACATTTGTAGAGTGATTAAAAATCAATACATTTAGAGATGTCTTAGATTTTTTATTTTTTGTTCTTTTCATTTTAATGGAAAGTTCTTTGGTATTTATTGTAGCAATGATACTAATAGGCTGTTTCTAAAAGCAATTCAGTAACCCTTAGGATTCCTGCTGTAACACTCTTAGCATTTCATTTCTATTCAGTGAATAAAGATTACAGGATCATTTTATGGTAATGGCAGCAAAACTTGCAGTGACGAATGACAATGCTGAACTCCAAAGAACAGTATAAAATTAGCTTTGTACTTGTGAAAGTGTTTGTTGCTAAAAAAGTAACATTTCAAATTTGTGGTTGAATTTTGTTTGGTTTTCGGTTTTTTTGGGTTTTTTTTTTGGTATACAGTTGAATAAAGATGCTTAAGATGCACAAAGCCAACTGAAACCTTACTGTATCTAAATAGTTTCTACACTATAGCTGTCTCATTGTCCTGAATTGTTTTGAGAAGTGATTGTTTTTTTTTTTTAATGAAGCAGATAGCTTCAAGCACTTTGGACATGAGAGGAGAGGATTATAATTTCCCCCTACCACCATACAACTCTCCTGACTTGATTAGAGTTGCTCCTTTTCTGTACCTTTTGGAAATGAGATGTTTTAATCTTATGATCCCCAGTGGGAAATGTGAGAGAATGTGGCCTCCCCTCTCCAGTAGTGAGATATCCTTAAGAAGCAGGCCACAGAAGGAAATATTTTGGGAGAAGGGTAGGATTATTCTCTTCCTTGCCATGCTCTAGTGACCCTTGGATTTTCTGATAGGAAATCTATACAGGAACTTGACATGTAAAAATGTACTTAATTTTTTGCACTCTGCAGCACAGATGGAAATGTCATTGTATGAGGCATGGGGTTCAGATACTAATGAACTGAAGAGAGTATTGCCATCTGATAACCTTATCTGTAGCTCAAAGATGCTGGATTCACTGTTTCCATATCTAGACTGGAACATGAGGGTGCACAGAAATAATGAGTTTTAAAAGGGAAAGACAATATTCAGTTCTTCTGTAAGGCTCTATGCATATTGAACTACAGACTTGACATGGCAGGGTGAAGGGACAGTGCAACTTTAAGGAGAATACAGGTCTGGAGGGCAAGACACAGACTTAACCTAAAGGGTGAAGATTATTCAATTGGGATCCAAATATGAAACATCAGGACTACACCATTTCTTCACTGTCAGTTTTCATCCTTTGCTTTTTGTTATTTGAGCCACTGTTAATTTCAAGGTTTTGTTCGTGATCAGGCTACTTACGGAATGTGTTAGGTAGCAACTTTGTTCAGATGAAGCTTCATTAAATTCTAAAAGCAAAGTGGCTCTAAAATCAAAGGCTACACCTGCTGGCTTTTCCTCATTTATATGGTAATGCCATTTGGAAAAAAAACCCAAACAGACGAACTTCAGCATTGTAGTGGATTTTTGACGAATTAAAAGAATGGGTCAGAAATGAGAAGCTGGATTAGAAAAATACATTAAAAAAAAGATAGTGAAAAGTATAGTTCATTAATGTTATAATCTCCCTGGTTCACGTGCTTTTTAAACATGTAGTTTTATGGTTACGTTCCATCCTTACTCCCAGTTGGTGTAGAAATATTTCAAAGCAATTTTTGGTTTTTTCCTTATTTTCATCAATGTGTCAGAAGTTTGCTTCAAATGCTTCAGGAATGGCAGTTTTCTGACATAATCATCTTGAAAGTAAGTTTTTACAGATTGAGTCTCTCTTTTTTGTCTAATAAGAAGAGTTCCGTAAGCCAGTATATGCCATTGCTCCTGAGAATTTCAGAGATTTGATTTTCTAATATGCAGAATGACATTGAAAGAACAGTTTACTTCTTATTAGGACAGCACATGCGCTTTAACTAATGATTTTAGTCTTTCAAATTGCCCCTGCGAAGACCAACACATTTTAACAATAAGTTTGGAATGTTTTTGTCAAAGATCTTTATTCTAGTGTATTCCAAAGTTTATGTAAATGTTTGGTTATATGTTTGTATTCACGAAATAAATTTTAAATGCAAAATTAATAGTGTTCTAATGTAAATTACATTGAACAATCAATCAGAAACAGCTATTCTCAAGTTTTTCTTACAGAGAAAGCCAGAAAAGAGTTCATAGAAATGAAAATGCACAGTTGAACAGATACCATCAACCAACCCAGGACATTTCAGATATTCCAAATTAAAATCATACCAAAACAGTGGGTGTACGGGTCATCTGGTTTGCCTTTCAAGTTTATGCTATAACTCAGAGGTAGTGTAACTACGTAAAAGTGTTTTCAGTGCTTCTAGAAATAAATCATTTGCACAGAGCCAGTTTGAGTGCCTGAAAACACACTATGGTATGTAACAACACCAGACTCCTGCAAAAGGTAATTTCTTTTTAATGTCCTGTTCCTAGAGTCATTTGGTTATACCTGAACCTTATCTTTTATGTTTTTCAACTCTTTACGTTTGAAGTTAATAATGCTGAAAGTACTGTCTGCTGATACACACAACATTTTTACGAGGTGGTGAGATTGCTGTATCTGTTACAGTGCTTATAGTATCTGGAAGCAAAGGGGTTAAGAATTTGTAGGTCTTACAATAGTCTTAGTTGATGGTACTTGCACTGATAATAGAAGCAACTTTTTGAGGGCAAGACTACTGTGAAAGAGTTTGTCATATTTTCTCCTTTTCAACACTTAGAAGGATATAGATGTAAAGTAATGTCATAAAACAGTTAACAATTCAAAATCGCCCAACACCAACCCACAACCTTTGAGGAAGAGTAGAGTCACATAATCTGAAAGAAATGTAACTGAATTCCCTGAAGACAAAGGACTTCTTGTTGTATCTCCAGTTTTTTTATTGATCTCACCATACATCTTTTCAAACTTTGTTATTTTGACAGGGAAATCAAATCTCATTCTTAACAGACAGAATAACCTGGAGAAAAATTTGAGAGGTAGGCTTTCCTTCTTAGGGAGCCATCTGGTTCAGTGTGAAGCTCCCTGTGCTACTTTGAGTTGTCTTTGGTTGTGATGACTATTCTATATGTGTTCCAACACTTGGACTAATTTATGATAGTTACTGTAAACCAAACAGAAGACATATGTGGATCTTGGTCTCACAATTTTGATTTTTGGTAAACATTTCTTTTTAAAGCACTGTTTTAAAAGTATGTTAGAAACAATAATGTGATCACAGCATTTATTCTGCATTTTGAATTGCATTTTTCCTGTGCCATTATACATCGAAGTATTCCTTTGGATTATTGTCTTCTGTCTACATTCAAGAGATGTGCCTGTATAAACTCTTTAAGTCACAAAAGTAGCATCCCAACTTCTGTAAGCAGTCTTACAAAAGCTGACAGCTACTTATTGCTGAATGTAATGGATGAAAAAAGACAGAAAGTGCTTAATCATTCAAAATGCTTCTATGATACTCAACATCTTGAATAGCCTTTGAACATGTCTAAAAGCTCTATTCAGTTTCCTAGTTTCTTGCCTATTGCAATTACATCAACTTAAATTTTTTAAAAATGCTACCTATATTCACAAGTGAATTCTTAAAAGTGAGGTTTGCCCACTGTCACCCAGCCTTTTTTCCAGCATAACAGATGCAAACCTTTGCATGGTCAATAGAGTTATTTGGCACTCTTAAATTCTCAGTTTTAAGTAACATTTGATTGTGGGAAATAAAAGCAATAGTTTAAGCACTTTACTTAAAAGCAATGTGGAGCTCAAAGAGAGGCTTTATAAAAGAGCAGATATATTGTGCTCTGTGCTTAGTCAGCTCTTAGCAATGCTACTGCTTGCCATGGTAATGTGGTAATAATATAAGGTTCAGCAGGACAAGAGTGATGTCTTTGAAAGGACAGTTTTAGAACAAGGTTTTGAAACCTTATAGTTTTGAGCATGTTACAGTCAGAAATTCCAGATTTACCGAAGAACTGAACAGAATGAATATGTTAGTCACCAGATTTGGACATAATGAAAATAAAAAAAAAGGAATGATATGTTTTCTAGCAGCTGATAGCACTGGAGTGAAGATTTTAGAAGATTTTAGTTGTATCTCATGAGCAACTGTAAGTAATGGATTTAGTTGTATCTCATGAGCAACTATAAGAAATGGATTTCAGTGTTGCAAGTTTTTTTTTTCTGTTATGGAATCATTAAACCTTGTTCATAACTTGGGGGTATAGACACTAGAGAGCCTATAGATTTATTCAAGTATTGTTCAGAACAGTAGATTTAGCCAGTAACTTGAGTCTGCTTTCTTCAGTTTCTTCAGTTTGTTGTCCTTAGAGTTTCCATAATGACTTCTCCATGGATCATTTGCTGCTGCACTAGATTTCAATAAATTTAATCTAGAAACACAGAATTATTGTAAATCTTGTTAAATTTTGCAATTGAGGAAGCTGAGTATTTCTCAGAGTCAGCTTAAGCAGCAGAGGTGATTTTTTTTTTTTTGTTCAGTTTAAGAGGGCAGAAAGAAATAGACTTCAGTGAAACCAAAACTTGGATAGGAAGCATTGTTTTATTTTTTTAAATAGTCTATACATACCATATATGAAAAACCTATACTGGCAGAATTCCAGACTAAGTTTATATAAATGTCTGGTCAAATGTTTGTATTAATAAAATTTTGTTCTATGGAAAGATATTTAAATTTTTTTTAATGTTTTGCTTTAGCCTTTTATCTAAACTTTTTCACTTGTTCCAGTGATGTAGTGGTTGCTCCAAGAACAAAAGGATTGCTTAGTGTGTCTATCCTAATCTAGTTGATGAACATAGTGTTATATCTGTTACAAGTTATGTTCTACTAAGTTTTACAACTTGTCAGAAGGAAGGAAAGAATTAAATGCCAAGGATGCAAATTTTCTACTGTATTCCATTAAAAGTAATGACTGTGAGACTTTGATCTCGTGCAGTTTCAGATCAGCATCACAGAAATGTCTTCTCTAAGGATGCTTAGAATGGAGCCTTTGTGTTTTTTAGTGGCTGAACTTTGGTAGAGGCAAAACCAGTTGGTATGGCAATTCTTTCATTTACAACCAGGCTGCTAAATGGTCTGCTTAGAAGACTTGCTGCCTCTGAAACGGAGAAATAACAAACCTTGGACTCTTCCAATTTAATCTCTCCTTTTTGTTTTTGTTTTTTTTTCCCCTCCATTCACTGCTTCTAGCCTGCATTTGCCTGGTAGGATATATGATAAACCAACAACTTCCTTTTTATTTATTCTTTATTGCATGCTGATCATATTTATATCACAATAAGTGCAAGACCTTTTTTTGGGTTGCACTTTTAAAAAATTAATCACATCCGAACAGAAATTCTGCCTGAAACAACTAGAATATTATCTTACTAAGAGCATAAAGCTTGGATGAAAATTTTTGTGTTTGTGGTTTCTTTAAAATGTTATGAAATAGGACTGTTTTATCTGATGTTAAAGCTATGTGAGGCAAAGTGTATTTTAAAGTAACTTACAAAATTAATGTTAGGAAAACACAAGAGATATATAGCAAATTCAGTGCATAATATTCTTGATAACCTGACTGCAAATTGAAGACTAATAATGAATCTGTAATGAATCTAATGAATCTGTACCTAGGCAGTCTATTAGAATGGTATATGTAAAAAAAAAAAAAAGTTATATCATTTGTCTAAATAAAAATATCATGGATAAAGATGAAGAACATTAACAGAATTATAAAGTAATATAATTAACTGCATTTTTGCTGTTTGTAAGTGGCCTGCTGTCATTCAGAAGTCAAATAGGATTTTATTTTTCCTGCATTGAGTATACAGAGCACAGAATTTAGCTGATGCAGTAAAATGGACAAGCTTCAGACTCATTGTGTATATTTCTGTGGTGCTAGAGACAATTCAGAGATCTGTTCTCAACTAATTCCCAGAATTCAGTGGCAGCTCTTAAAAACTGACTTACCAGTCTCATTGCTACAGATCATGACAGCCCCTCTTAAATCTTCCTCTGATGGAACTGAGACTAGAAACTGCAGCTGAATGATGAAATCCTTGTAAAAATACTTAAGTGAGCTCTCTGTGTGTGTGTATACATACATACATTAGCTTTTTAAAAATACAATCTTGTTAGAGCCCAGCAAGAAAGATCAAATAATTTGCATGTTTTTCTTGTAGAATAAGTCAGGTAACTTCTACACGGTGTTTCTAAAAGTGTATTTATCTTGCTTGTAATTAAACTTGAAATGTTGATGTAGTTGCATCTTGAGCTACATGCAAAGTATAAAAGAACCTTGCTGTGTGTTTTCAGTGGGCAATTTAGAAAACTGCTAGTTGAGTAGAAGCATATTGCTGCAAGCGCCACAGGATGTAGAGTATTGCCATAATAGGGCAGAAAAGGAAATGTGAGGACACTGCAGAAATACAGAGCAGGCTACCACCTTTTGTCATCAGAAGTTGCCATACCCAGTTTTAGTGTTTCTTCTCTTAATACTCCTAAGCGCCTTTGAAATGTCTCTCTTTCAGTGTTGAAGATTTTCTTTGAAGAAAATATATACTATATACTATTTCACTCAGAAAACTGCCAGGCAACCAGTAAAACTGATTTCTCTTTTATGTGCCCATATACAAATTGATCAACAAAGAAAAGTAGTCTCCATGTCCTCCAAATGCTATTGCAGGGTACTTTACTGTTAAGCTTACTATCCTAGCTCTCAATAAAAGCTTTCTTACCTAAATTTGCCACCTACACTTCTGTAGAGACACATTTTTAATCTATGATTTCATCAGCCTTCGAGAAAGAATCTCCCTCAGTCAGCAATTTTTTTTTTGCGTAATGAAGAAAGTGTGGCATTTATGTTTTCATACTTGGACAACAGACTGTTTCTCTGAACCCTAACCTCATGCAGGAAAAGTTGAGCACTGCCTCAGTCTCTTGGGGGCAGCTGTGAAACTTTTATATTTCCTTTTGACAAAACTAAAAATAAATTCAATACGTACTTAGGTGCTGGGTGTCGATCATTGCAAAGTCTTCATGGATTTGTGTGGGAATCTTGGAAGCACAATCGACTCAACCATATGATGATAATGTGTGTTTTTAGCAGCAATAATTCATGGCTATGAAAAGCGATTTAACATGACCTCAAACCTGGTATCAATATCAAAGTTTTATACAATTTATGAAAAAAACAAACTAAAATGATACGCAACACTAAGTGGTAAGGTGAGAGTATTTGTTTGGGCTCATTTTGCAATAAAAGGAATTGTCCTCTTTAGTAACGGTATTATTTCTGCTTATTAAAGTGTTGTTAATAAGATCTGAATAGTTTTTGAAAACGTACTCATTTGCCGAATCCTCAGAGGGGAAAAAAACTTGAAAGGAACCATGCCATTTGAAAAGTGTCAAGTACAAATGACTGATATGTCTGTCTGCCAAAATTATTTGGCTTCATTGGGCGTTCTAAATGGGGTTTTTGCAGCAGTGTTACATGTAAGAGAAGATTAATAGAATGAGGAAAATGAGGAGCTGAAAAAAAATCACAAAATAATTTCCCTTGTGTTATTAAACTGTTGAAAAATTCGGAGACATCCTACAGCTGTTAGAAACCATTGCAAAGAAAGCTTTTTGCCCTGCAAACAGCTTCATGAAAAGTAACCATAAAAAGACATTGCCATTTTGGGAGCATCTTTTGAACATTTAGTCTCTCTTCCCGTACATTAAAGCCTCAAAAATTCTTTCCCTTATAGTCTAGGAATTTTCTGGTTTTGAGGAGTAAGGGTGAATCTGTGTGTGTTTCATCAGTTTTATCTTTAAGGAGATTACCAAATATTCAGGATAATGAAAACCATTTCAAATGCACAGTGCAGCTTTGTTGTGATGAAAGGCTGATATTAGCTTCCTGCTGAGATGTGCAAAACAAGAGCTCTTGGATTCAACAGAGCTCAGAGACATACTTGTTGACTACCCTTGTGCGTTAAGAAGTTTCTTCCTTGCCATGTTGCATTGCAGCATTTTTGTTGTCTTTTGGTTTGTTTGATTTTTGGAGGGGAGGAGAAGTGTTGAGTTTTGGTTGGTTTGGGGATTGGTTTGTTTGTTTTTTACTTAGGTATAATTCTTAAAGGATTTTTTTTCTGCTATGTAGGGGCTCAAAATGAGATTCTGTGATAGAGATTGTAAAGCTGCGAGGTCAAGGTCCTGTGCCGTGCTCTTAATTGTTTATTTGTTTTCAAGACATATTAAAGCACTGGCAGAGCTGCTGGAGTTTTTGTTTTTCTTCCTCCTTCCCCTGTACAGTTACTTGGAGTTTTATATTCAGATCTCTGAATATAGCTTAAATTACAGACAAGTTGCAGTTCTTAATTCTGGCTTCAGATATCTGCCTTCAGGTCCTCACGTATTTACATGAGGGAAAATGGAACAGGGAGGAATTGTCTTTTTATGTTGTTTTTAAAAAATTCTTTAATATGTTTCTGTAGACTATCTTTGTGTCTAACTTAAGAATTGTTAGGGGTTTTTTTTCAGGTGTTCATGAGTCTTTTTCTACATGAATCTCCTTTTCATGATACCGGCTTCCAGGAAGGAAAAGCTTCATGGGATGCTAGTGAGTCTCATTCCTGTGTGAGAGTGCATAGCTTAATGTTTATAGGAAGTGATCAGGAAAACACTGAAGGTGTCAGTGCGAATATACAGGATTCCATGCCAGAACTATTAAACGTTTTGCCAGTTGCCAGATTCACAAAAAAAAAAAAAAGTTAAAAAAAGGAATTGAAGTAGCTCATTTAGTTACTGCGCATCTCTGAAACTGTGGGGGGATTGTCTTAAGATGATTGTCTTAAGCTGCTTTAGGAAAAGACATAAATCATTTGGGGTTTCCAGCATTCTGTGTAGCAGGCAGTGGTGGCTTGAGTGTACCCTTTGCCCTGACACTCCTCCCTGGACAGTTTAAGATGCCAACTTTTTCTCACTGCGCATCACACTGGGAACCAGTTGTGCCAAGGCAGTGTAGAACAGATCAAGTGAACTGGTGGACTGAGTTGACCACTGGTAAGGTATGTTTAGATGAAGACCATCAAGACAGTCAGAAGACTGAAAACCAGAGTCAGGGGCATAAATTGCATTGAAAGAGCAATTAAATTCTTGGAGTTTCATCCTACCTCTTTCTTTTCTCATTTGATTATTGGCTAGGATTACAGGTCAATTAACAACCCTCCTCTGTGGCTTACTCTGCTCAGGTCTCCACTTAAAACCTTGAAATCAACAAAGCTGTTAGACTGAACTGCTGTGGATGTGCTGAAGGGTTTTAATTAAAATTGTCATAATTTTTTTGTTATAGGCGTATTGTGAATCACTGATATACAACCACCATATTGGTATGTTGTTATAATTGTGCTATAGAAATTATAACTGTTACCTACAATTTAGATATACAATTATAAAGTTTTTTGACAGATCAGGGCCTGTAGACTTTTCACAACTAAAGCTTACCTTCCAGAGCATGCTTACTCTCTCAAGAGCTCTAACAGTACAATGTAATGAAATTTGGAAAATGCAGACTCATAAAATACCTTGATTTTTGAAAAATCGTGGCACTACTTAATAGAGCAGAAAATTAGATCTATTAAATTTTGTGTAACTGTGTAAACCTACATAATTCATTAATATATGTATGAAACATTTTCTTATAGGCAATTACAGAACTTGAAGGCATCAATGCAGGAGGAAGAAGTAGGACTTCCCCTTTTTAAAATTCCTAACTATGATACTTAGCAGAAAGCAACATGACCTCCTTGTGCCACGCTCATCAGGCTACATTTCAAATTGGGCCATGGTTGTAAGACTTGTCTTCATTCACTATTACTTCATCTCTTCCATCAAAAGCATTTGTGTATATGCCTAGTCCACAGCTAAATTTTAGCTCAGCAAGCCAAATTTTATTTTAATAAAGTAAACAGGCAGCTGTTTTGTGTCCATTTTTAGTGCCTTGCAAAATGCTTGTGAGATTATGCCATATGTCTAAATCAGCCCTTGCCCCTAATTTTAAATGTATTTTTAGTATTGAAGGCATTCTGATACTTTTTGTGACTAACTTTATGCAAAATCCTCAAGTAACTCAGACAAAAAGGTGAGCAAATTTTTTCACTCTGTAGAATCCAGGGTAGAGGCCAACACAATTCAGAAGAAAGCTTATAGAGAAGAGCTTCTGAAAACAAATCTTCTATAAAAACTTTGTAGGCATACTTACAATTTATACAAAAACACTCTTTGAAAACAGTTTGAATTCGTTTACCCCTGTGTTACCTGTGTGTGCATATATTACAGAAAGGGTTAGGGCTAATGGGCAGTAGGTCTGTGCTGTGGAAGAAACTTCATAAATATGGAATAGTAGTGAGTTTCAACTCAAAAGAACTTTGTCTAAGTATACCTAATCTTTATAGTGTCATTGACCTTAAAAAATAATTGTCAATAAATCATTTTTTCTGCCTTTAGCCTTACTTAAGAATTGGAACAAAACAGGTCAGAAGATTTCTTAAAGTGTTTCTTAGACATTCTGAAAACATTCCTCGTTACACCATAGCAGTGGAATCTCTTTTTTGACCTGTAAAAACTGATATACTTGGACTTATTTTCCTTATAAAGGACATCTGGTTTCAGTAAAGTCTCAGTAGAATTGCCACCTTATTACTTTCCAACCATTAAATCTTGTTTTCATTAATTTTTAGGACCAAATGGAACATTTTCTTTGTGGAAAGACTAAAACCTTTTTCTTAATGAAGTCTTCACTAACTGTGAATAGAAAGATTTCTTCCAAATGTTCTGTCAAAACATTCACATTTTTTAAGGACAGCAGATGTCATCTTTAAGAGATGGCATATTATAAAAAATGTTACTTTTCAATCAGAGCATGGTTTTTATAGCAGGTTTTCAACCCATCTAAGTGTGCATCACTTCAAGCATATTACTGACTAGTTTGAATTTGAAGGGGAAAAAAGCATCCCCAGTCTTTGAAACAGTTTATTGCATTCTCTTCATATTTTCTCAAGACTGAATACATTTCACAGCTGTTGATGGTTCTGAACTTAATCTAAAATGAACTTTCCTAGGTAAATATTACCAAGGTAAATGTACTGACAAAGGTAACTAAAGCAGAGCTTTGTTTTGGCTTTGCTTCTTCAGGAAAAATCATTATAAGAGGAATTTCATTAGTGCTGAAAAGAATATAATGAGTTTGTATATGATGGAGAAAGATGGTATCAGTCATTGGGAAGCCTCTCTTAATGCACCAGTAACTTCACCATTTCAGCGAAATGACAAGATGCATGTTATGAACCCTGGTATCTTTATTTCTGCAACGTATTATCCTGGCATATTCTTTATTAAGTGCCACTGAGCACAGCCAACATTTCAGAGTAGAATTCTTTTTTTTTTTTTTTTTTTTTTTAATATTTTCTTGCTGTTTGGTTCATTCCTTTTTAACTCCCTCCTGCTTTGAATTTGCTCTTCCTACTTCTCACCTTTTGTTTTCCCATTCCTTTTGTAGCTTTATTAGCATTAGTTAAGTGATGTTCATTGCCGTTTAAACAACTCAGGGAAAACAGATTGTCTTAGAAGTGAGAATTCAGTACCATTTGGGCCTGGTTTTCTTCCTCTTAGTTTACTTTAAAATACAAAATTATTTATGAATATCACTCAGATGTGCACCATTCTCCTAATTTGCAAGAAGGGCTATATATCACATTATATGTCAAATAAGAGTGAGACCACTAATAACTGTCAATCAACTTAATGTTTCTTCATTTTAAAACACATTTTACTTCTAATCTTAAAGCAGAATAGTAATCTCCAGTTTTAAAACATTACTGCTCACCAGTTCATTCCAAAGTGCGAAAGTAAAATTAGCTTTCTGATCATCATTCAGCTTGCCCCCCTGCCATCATTATGCTTGTGATTATAGCTCTTTATTTAAAAGTGTATTTATTAAGATAGTCATCTTCTCTTGGACTCACACCACAATCACAGTCATCTTTTCTCATTCTGTCCCTTTGGATAGCACAGAAGATAAGTTGCTTTTTTTCTTGGCTATCATAAATGAGTCAGAGAGCTCATAAATACATACAAAGGGCCTTATTCTACTCTGAAAGCAACTTTAGTCTGAAATAATTCCAGAAGCCTTTCTGGCCTTGTTTCTAAATTGTGAAAGTTTTGGGGAACAAAGATGGTATCTTAAAGGAGGTGCTCTGTGAAAGCAAGGAAGACTTTAACATCTTCACAGGAGCTTGCAGGGATGCTGATGGCAGCTGTGACCTGTACTAGCTCTACTGGGTTTGGCAGCGAACAAAAGAAGGGAGTTGGTTTTTTTCTTTCAGGTGAAGGTAAATAATACCTCTTTCACCACCTTGTAGTTTCAGGCCTCAAATAGATGAAAGTTTCAGTCATAAAGAGGAATAAAGAGGCATAAAGGGGAACTAAGCTGCTTAGAAGCAGGAAACAGTCTGGCTCAGTGCCACCAAATGCAGTAACATAGGCTACTTCATCCTGCCTCTAGCACTGTTTTCACGTGTCTAGAATGAGTTTGGTGCCCAGTTCTGCTCAAGTGTATGTGATACACTGAGGGGGGACAGTTAAAATTCATTGCATAAACATACTCTCAATCTGTCTTTCTCTGTCTTCATTGTGCACTGTAAAACCTGGAAGGATTTATATAGAGAGTGGCTGCAGTCAGCCACCATGATAGCCATTTGAGATGTAGCTTGTAATGTTTTATTTCGTAGCCCCTTGACCAAAGGAAGGGCAGTACCTTAGACATACCACCTCTACACTGGCCAACCGTTGTTATTATAGAAGTTTTTCACCTTTGTCCAAACTAAATAGGTTGTCTTCATGATTGTCTTGCTTGGTAAGGAAAGTGAGGAGGATAGTTTCCCTGTGGGGATATGATTACTAGAAGCGCTTAGGCTCCTTTGTGCCATTTAATGAGAAAGGGAGCAGCAGATGCTCCATCTCTCTCAATTCAAGGTCTTTGTATGTCAGACTGACGTCCACATGTTGGGCTCCTCAGGCTTGGGTACAGCTTCCAGGCAAAAATAGCATGTCTCTACTGTCCTGTCTGTCTGAAAGGTTATTTCTAGGATAGTTATTGTTTATTTCTGTGTTCTTTCCAGCTGTTAGCACTGAAGTGTTTCTGCATATCTTGATTCCCAAAGCCCAGCTGTTGATTATATTCTCAAGTAAATGTCCTCAGATGTAGTTCTCAGGCATTCATTTTGTAAGTAATATTGAAATGCTATATGAATGCTGATGTATTTAAAAAAAAAAAACAAAAAACAAAACCCCCACAAACGTGGCCCAGATCCTTTCAGGATGTAAACTGATGTCACTCAGAAAACAAGTAATTCAGAATGTATTCTGTATATGACCTTAAATAGCTAGATGTTGGAAGACACAATTACATGGAACCTCTTTAGACTTCTGTAAAGGCAGTTTTAAAACACTCCTCAATACAATTTGACTATGTTTGCGATAACTGTTTTAAAAGGGTCACTGACTGTAGAAGGGTGAAATTTGTAGGCAATCAAATTCTGTAATTTATTGCTGCCTACTGAAGAAAAAGGGCTTATATTTCTAAATAATTTGTTGATTTTTACTCCTTTTGTTTTTTATTTAACATATTAACTTTAAATTGTTTTGTTTTGGAATAAACATGCATAAAAGCACTACATCAGACCATTTGGTACAAAATGACTTAGCAAGACTGTATGCAGTCTCACAATGTCTGTATATGAAGTACATGGCACTGTTAGGACCTGAACTTCAGGGTTCTAGATCCTGAAATGATGATTTTATTTTACTGCATTTTGACAGGGTATTTATAAATTCAGAGTAGGCAGGCAGATGATGAGAAAGATGAAGATACACATATTCTCTGCAACCTCATTATTTGGCTGAAGATTTTTTTTTTAAAGGGGGAGTGCTGTGGGAATCAAATAACTTACCTAGCAATTTGTTGCCTAGCTGTGACCTACACAGCTGGCTATTTGAGAACTCTTGCCCATACCGTGATTTTAGAGATGATAAATGTGAAGCAATTAGCCCTGATTCATGCTTGCAAGTGCTACTTGAAGGTTCAGTCGAGGAACTGTGCTTTTGCATGATTTTGTGTAAGTGGTGCTTCAGCATATTTAATAAGGTCAGTTATAATACATGTTTGAAAACTGCATAAATGCAATCAGGAAAACATTTATGATTGCATGAATAATAGTTGCTGCACATATTTAAAATGCAGTAAATTATAATATGATATAAATTGAGCTCTAGAGACATTTTTACATTAATAAACTTAAAATCTTATATATTTTGACTGAGTGTTCTGATTAAGTAGGCATTTGAAGAGTGAGGAAGGAAGACTCAGTTGCTGAAGAAAAGGTGGTTACCAATGTCGTAGAACTAAGTTCTATGTTGTTTGCATCGCCACATATGTTCTAGGCAATCACGCTATATCAGTGCAGGAGCAGGCTTGGAGACCTGACAAATTTGTGAATGATATAAAGCTACATCCATAATTGCATCTGAAGTCAAAATGTGGTGGGAAAAAAATGGCCAAATAAAAGCTGCCATTTACCAGAAGAGCCAATGGTACTACCTGCAATCTGGCTCGAATATCGAAGTGATATTAGAGGCTTCATGCTTGCTTAGAGTAGTTAAAACATAGTATGCTTGTCGTAGCAAATGCCTAAAGCTTGTCTAGAATATGTCCATTGATTACCCTGCAGTTTGTTTGAACTTAATCAGCTGAGACATGGAAATACTAACCTGAGATGACAACACAGACTAGGATGCATGGAGTTTGTGAAACTAAAGTATAGGTGGTACTTAAATAAAGCATATTATTAAGAGGTCTCTCCAACAGCAAGATGATTATAGGCAATGTGCCCGTCCCTTATTCTTTGCTCTTTGCAGTGTCACTGAAGGTAAGAGCACATGTGAAGAATTCTTTATTTCAGGTGTCAGGTCACCTAACTGTCAGGTGAAAACAGAAACATGGAGAGCTGGAATCAGAGTACCTATGAGAGAAGTGAGTGGAAATGTCATGTGCTGGAAAAGAAACATTCTAGCATAAACACAACTGCTCTATTGATCAATGACTGCTCTATGACTCAGTGCAGTAGATCTGCATACCTGAAATAAGAAGGGGTTCATGGGAATCCTGTAATTTTTGTAGTTGCTTAAAAAAAAAAGTCAAATACAGGCTGCCCAGATGTATTGTGGAGTCTCTCTCTGAGGACATTCAAAACCCACCTGGATGAGTTCTTGTGTGACCTACTCTATGTGGTCCTGCTCTGGCAGGAGGGGTGGTTTAGATGGTCTTTCAAGGTCCTTTCCAACCCTTAAGATTCTGTGATCCTGCGAAATGTGTAAGTAAGCAACACCTATTTACTGATTCTTGTCCTGTTTCTACCAGTTGCAATTGTGCAAGCATCTGTCTGTCAATTCTGCTAATGAGAGTTCTATGTGTTCTTTTTTGTCTGTCAGTGAGAATCCTTTTGAGTTTTTTCTTGAAACAGTTTAAATGTGAGAATATCTTCTTGAAGATACACCTCCAGTTATATGCTTTGCTTTATTCTGACATAGGTACTTCAGGCTTATTAGATGATTGGACAACTAAAACACGGTGACTGTTTTAAGTCGTAGTAGAATAGGGCTGGCAGGACCTCAAAGTTATTTGGCTCATCCTTTTGCTCCAGTACCTGTGTTTTTCCTGACAAATATTTATCAAGCCTGTTCCCACACTGAACGTTCCTACTCTATGTTGCTCAACAACTTGCACGTTGTTTCTTCTCCTGTTTACAGGAATGTAAAGAATAGTTTCTTCTCTCTGCACAAATCTTTTGGAGATTGTTTCTTATCTACAGACTGCATGTGATATGGGTTGTTTGAAAGGGCACGTATCAACTTTTCTTCTTTTCCAAAGTCAGTATGAGTTTCCTTTACTGCTGTTTGTTTACTGTTTCCATGAGCCTTTTACACTCCTCAGCTTTCAGTTCTGGAACAATACCAAAGCCTCGTTGAAGAGTTCAATGTCCATGAACAAGTTAATATGGTTTGTGGTTCACTTAAATTTCCATCCACTTATGACTGCTTAATTGCCTGTTAATCGTATTCCCTATATCCTTCTGATGTGCACATTAAACACAACATTTGAGTACGTAAAATCTCTTTCTGTATGTTTTGCTGCATTTTAAAAAGTGCTGAGGCTTCTTGAGTTTCATTAAGTTTTGAGGGAAAGGACCTGAAGAACTAATGTATTAGCTGAGAAAAATGTAGGGATGAAGATGATGAATGTGACTTCATAGGTGGAGGAGACCTTAAGGAACTCTGGAAAGCAATTGGCTCTGTACTTAGCCTCTAAAGAGATGAAAATTTCATTGACTGATACTGAAACTCCCTTGGGTTTCTCATTCAATCCAACCATCTACTCTCTGGGCCAATAAAAGAAGAACTAGTAATAAAAAAAAAAAATTGGGTTAAAGACAGAGCCAGTAGCTGCTAGCAGTTGCAGTGACATCCTTTCTTTACGTCATAGATTGCTCTCAAACAAAATCATTCACTAAGGCTGTTGAAAAGACAGAAGCTTCTGCTTTTAATCATTGCCTGCTGAAGGGATTGACCTTTAGCTGTGCTGAGAAAGGAGGGCTGCAAAGAAAAATGCAAATTGGAAATTAGTTTGCCTTCATTTTTAGGCCTGTTTCCTTCCTCACTGCAGGCCATAGCTGCTAACAGGTTTCTCAGAGCTATCCAGATGACTCTTGGGATCTTCATGATCTACATATGTTTCAGATGGTGTCAGCTGTTCTTCAGGTTCTCTTGCTAAAGGCCTCTTCTGCTCTCTCTTAGCACAACTGTGTCTGCCTTACATGCTGTGTAAAGAATGAGGAGATCCAAGTTAATTTTTGGATATTTATGTTTGTCCAGTTATAACTGACCCATTTTCTGCCCTTTGCTGAGTTCAAAAAATCCATTGACTTAAAAAAAAACAGAAACCAAACCAAACAACAAAAAAAATCCACCAAAAGTTACATGCATATATCTAAGGGCAAATTACAGCTCTATTTGTTTTCTATATTACTCCATTGAATTGCATGATTACGAATCTTTGTTTGCTTAGCCTGCTGTTGTTTTGCATGCCATGGTGTGTAAAATGCTTCTGTGTAAACAGAAACAAGTTCATTAAAGTGGAAACCTTTAAGTTGGAACATTTCAACACAAGCTTCTAAATGTTGCAGTACATGTTTAATACACCAATTCCCCGTGGTATGTGCAGTGCACTTCATTCAGGTGGATAGCTTAAATTTTATTAGGTCTGGCAGTTCTTTATTTCACTGCTGATTAGATGACCCATGAGCAGTATAGCATGTCACCCTTGCGTTGGAGAAGAATTGGCAGTGCCTGTGGAGTTGGATTCAATTGTTGGGATGTATGAATGTCTGCTTCCAAATGCTTGACAGAGATTAATAAAGTGCAGAGTTTCTTAAAGAGAATCAATGACAAACTGGCAGATGCTATTTTCTTTATCTTTTTTCCTTGGAGGGCAGGGAGGAGAAGTTACATTTTCAAAGTAACAAACGTTGTAAAGAATTGCAGACAGCTAACAAGGGATTGTGAAGATCGAGTGCTCCTTGTGCTATCCTGGGTAGTGGGTTACTGCTTACTGTTACATATAATTTAAATTTACTAAAGAGTAAACAGGTATTTGTGTGGTGGTTTGGGTTTGTTGTGTTTTTTTTTTTCCATTAACGTTTCAATGCAAGTTTGGGTGTGATATTGCTCTTGAGAATATCAGTTCTTGTGGAAATGTCCTCTGGAAAAAAAAAAAGTGAGGAGGGAGGGAGAGGCCCAGCATTTTCTACAAAATAGTTCCTCCTGGCTTTTGTGAATACCCTACTTGTTTTTCACACTCCATTCCAGCTGTTTAAACCTTTAGACCTACAAAAGTCGTGCTCTCCAGTGCTTTTATAGAATCTAAAAAAATGCAGCCACCACCACCAAAAATAGATGCCATTGATATGTCAAAAAGTGTTAATGTAACCCACCTACGTGCATTTATTTTGGTCTATTTAATTCTTGCTTTTCTCCTACTCCTCCAACATTTTTGAAGAGCTACATGGTATGTAATCTCATATATACTCCTTTGCTACTCAAGTCCTCGTGGCTGAGAAAAAGAGTACGGAAAGTGCATCTTTCTGACCTCATGTGCCATTTTACTATAGAATTATGCACTCACCTAATGAATAAAAGTATTCATTTTCAACACAATTTCCCCAACAAGTATTTCTTATATATAACTTACCCTGAAGGCTTCCTAGTGAGTTGAGTTTCAGTAACCTTCCTTTGAGACCAGCTGGCTTGCCCGAGAATTTTTTTGAGACTTCCATTCCAGAAGCAATACCTGAAAACACAGTCCTGTATTTTCCTGCACTATGGGTTTTGTGGTCATTTAGTTCTTTTTGTGGTGTCACTGAGTGCCTGTTAAATTGGAGTTTAAGGTAGCTAGATATGAGGCAGGAGATCCAGGAAAAATCTGATTTAAGTGCTTCATCTACCCTAGCAGAGTGTCTTGAAATGGATGTGCAGAAGCGTATCCCATTCTGATTGGTGGGTGTCTATAGAAAACAAATGGAAGGAAACCCTTTTCACCACTTGCAGATAAATTTAGCTGCAACATGAAAATACACAGGAGGGGGAAAGTAGAGAATGTATATTGAAAAGCTGAAAGACTATTAGGGAAAAATAATCATTCTAAACTAAAGAACATAGTTTGTACATGGGAAAGACAGTTTTCCAAAAGTTTCAGCCATTAGGTTACATATTTAATTTCTTTTATCTGTTTATTATGTATGAGTATTAAATGAAACATTTTATAGTCTATTTTTACTGTTGGATAGAAAGAAAAAGGATAACTTTTAATTTGGGTCAACGTACAAAATTATTTCTTATTTTGCTAACCTCTAGAATTGTAAAATTTTTGCCCTCAAAGTTTACTGCATAAATAAATAGAAAAAGCTTCTATGGAAGAATGACTCTAAGTGAATAAATGAAAAATTGTATTGCTTTTTTCTAATAATGGAATATGCTAAGGGCTTCAGAAAATAAGGGGAAAAAAAAGAGGAGTTAGCTCTTTTTATGAGTAACTGCATTTCTAACCCTTACCTGAGTATTTTTTTTATGTTTTCCTCTTGAAAACCAGTTAATTCAAACCAAAATCTTTTTGCAGGAAAGTATCTGTTTCCACAGAGCTGTTATCAGAATTCTGACTTCATATCTAAATTTTATTGAGACAGACAAGAGCAGGTCAGTAATTAAGGTATCAGCCTGGATATAGCACATCTACCTTAAGTCCTTGCTCTGACATGTTAGGGTGAAGGATTTGTGCAGTTTTACAAGTAGCTTTTCAGTAGAAGTACTACTCTTGGCAGATCCAGACTTCTTTGCATACGTCACCTGACTCCCTGCATCTCACTAAGGTGTGATGGTCCATTCAAAATTGTTGTATTTGCCCAAAACCAGGTGTATTTAGTTTATGGGGAAGAACAGGGAGGGCTAGAGAAGCAGGGACACCTAAGCAAGCATTGCCTTATAAAGAGATCTTTGTGAAGTTGGGCCTTAAGATCCAAATACATCTCTTCTTGTAAGGAACAGAATCCAACATTGCTGCCCTGTGCAGTAACAAATAACTTCATCATCTTTGTCCCCCATGTTTCTGAGCTTCTCAAGCAATAGTGGCTGTCGGAGATGAATCAATGAGTTTTCATCAGTGTCAAAATATATTCTTTTTCTATCAATGTGTATTTTCATGTGAATGTAGAAATCTTTTCTGTAAACATGTGTTTCAGGTTTTTTTTTTTCCTTTTTGTCAAAGTAATATTTAAAGGGGGCCATTAGGGGAGGGAAAAAAAAACCTAGAAATGTATAAGGAAGAAAATCACAAAGTGATGAAAAAATACATCAGCTTTGGACCTTTAAGGGTAAAAACAGCTTTGAAAGTTCTCAAGTGTTGTCACAAGGTTTTGCAGTTTATAACTGGTTTTTGTTTTCACAGAAGTCTTACCTCCCTCTGCTTCTGACTTGCTACATTTTTTCCAGACCCATTATGAAGCTTATTGAGGCCAAGGGATGAGTGATCTCATGAGAAGGTCATCCATCAACTTATTCTTCACTCTCTGTAATTAAGTTAAGAGCACAGTGGGAGGCTCATCTTCATACAATGACCTTCCTGTAAGAAGAGAGGTTATAAAATAGCAAAGTGAAGTTTCTTTCCTGGTGTAATCAAATTTCTGTCTAGGCTTATGTACATGCAAGTTGTAACCAGGACAGAGCCCTGAAGTGACAGTAGAGCTGTTTTTTCTCATCCTTGTCATAGGAACATAAGACCTACCTGGACATGTTCCTATGTGACCTGATCTAGGTTGACCTGCTTCTGCAGTGGGTTGAACTAGATGATCTCTAAAGGTCCCTTCCAACCCTACCATTCTATGATTATATGATTCTATAAATACACCGGGAAGTCATAATTTAGCAGACAAATAATTTGTTTGGTATTTTGTCATCTCTCATTAGAAAAATCTATTATATTAGGTTGGGCAAGACACAGGTTTCCTGAAGGTGCAATTGAGAAGATAATGTGGGGAGCTTCAGACAATGGGACTAAATTACCCAGATTAATAAAAAAACAGCGAATGAGTAAAGAGCAAATTAATGAATTGTACAGACAACACTGAGTGTGAGAAACTGCATGAGCAACTAAAGCTGTGAACTTAATGAGCAGGGTCTGAGAAGGTAAAAACCTTAGAGAAAACAACAAAATGGAGAGCCATCTGTGATACAGCCAACTAACACATAAGAAAAAGCAATCAAAAATAGAGTCAGATTTTTAGATAAAACACAGTGGTGGTTGTGGGAAGCAAGTGAAGTAGAAAAAACGCAGAGTAACAGATTTAGATTTTCAAGGTTAGATATATCTCCATAATTGCAGTGTAAGTGGGGCTGCTCTAACTAACATGGTTTCTGGTTTACCTGTCTTCTGTAGTGAATTAAGTTCTGCTGCTTAAACATTTTCACATCTAAGGGCATGTTAAATGGTCCTTCCTTGAATTGTGTGCACTGAACCATGCAGTGCATTGTCCTTCAGGATTTTCAAAGTAATCGGCATCAAATCGTTATGGCTAAAAATTAATGATGGCAAGTTTCTGAAGGAGTAAAAAGCAGATGCTGCTGAGGTGTTAACCACATGACTTTGTGAAGACAAGAGAAATTCTTATTTTCTCCTGGAGATAGGTCTTACCCTTTCTTGTGCATGTACTGTATTCCAAGCAAACTGATGGTTTTATTTTTTCCTCAAGAATAGGGTGTTCTGGCCATTCCTAAGCTCTCATAGTACATATGACCTGGTGCCATCCTTTGAAATGCTGCAGACTTTTAATGTATCTGCCCACTTCTGCAATGATGGATTGGCCAGTCAACATGTCAGAACAGTTCTTAGCATCTGCACTAGCTGTTCACAGTGGTCAGGAATGGTGTGTTTTTAACTTGTAAACACCTAGCTGTCTTGGAGTGTAACTCTTCAAATAACTGTCTTGCTTCATCTGTGCTGCTGTGGTCTGAAAAGAGGCTAGTGTAAACAACCTTGTTCACTTAAAAACAAAACAAAAAGTGGGTGTTACTGTCACTTTTTGCCTTATTTCTGCAGTTCTTACATGTATTAATTTGCAAGAAGATGGATTTGTTAACTTTTAAGGTCCTTGGTATTTTAGCTTTTTCTCAGATTTGTGAACAAAAAGTAAGTTCACAGTGTTTAGTTGCACACTGAGTTTGTGCTATGTAGTAAGATACTACTTAAGTTAATCAAATGCTTGCTAGGCTGATGCATCTCATTAGGTACTACGTGTGAAGGCTACCAAGATGATTTGAGGGCTGGAACATCTCTATGGCAAGAAAAGGCTGTGAGCCCTGGGGCTGTTTAGCCTCAAAAAGAGAAGACTAAGAGGGGACCTTATCAACACTTATAAATACCTAAAGGGCAGGTGTCTAGATGATTGGGCCAGTCTTTTTATGTAGTAGTCAGTGACAGGACTAGGGGTAATGAGCACAAATTGGAACATAGGAAGTTCCACACAAGCAAAAACTTCTTTGCTTATCAAGTAAGAGAGCCCTGGCACAGGCTGCCCAGGGAGGATGTTGAGTCTCCTTCTCTGGAGGTTTCCAAACCTGCCTGAACGTGTTCCTGTACACCGTGATGGAAGTGAACTTGCTGTAGCATACACTGGTCTGTATGATCTCTAGGATTACCTTCTGATTGCCACCTTTCTCTGATTCTGTGTCTCTGTTCTGCTGCTGGCTTCTGATATTTATATTTCTGCTACATAACCATGTCTGGGGTCCCTTACCCTTATCTTACTCATGGTGCAGTTGTGTACACCAATGCTGCCCTATCTTGGTCAGTCTACATTATGAAATATAGTTGTCTGATGTTTGGCTCTTTTGTGCTTTGAAGAGATGGAAAACTAGTGATTACAGTTACCTTGTTTAGCTTTAGAGATATAATGCTGTGGAGGATTTTTGTACAAGGTTATTTTTTTGTGACAATATAACACAGGAGAATGCTTTCATGTGAGATGCATATTCTGTGTAGACAGCCTAATAGGAAACATAGGACTAGGGTATGTGGGTGGTTTCCTCAGCTGTGTGGTTGGCTGGCTGGATGACCTTGTGAAATACATTCCCAACTTCGTACCTCAGTTTCCTTATCTGTCTAGCTGTAACCACAACATTTGGTCTTCAGTTTCTATATAGGGTTAAAATACATGGTACTACTGCAGCTACAATCATCTGAGTTTTGCTGGCTTCTTGATATACTGTCTTCTGTTAGCATTTTCTGTATCAATCAGTTGCTGATGAGGAAAAGGTATCTGGAAATCAGGTATCTATTTATAAATACAAACCATGCTAGATGTGTCCAAATTTGCAAGAGAACAGTCACTGCTTATTTTTAGGAAAGTTCTGTGTCTGACACTTAAGTGCCAAAGTATGCAATCACCTACCAGGATTTCAAAACTCATTATCTTTCAAAGTTATCCCAGAAGCTTTCTCCATCTGTGTCCAGTTCCCTTCTCATTTATTAACTCAAGTTCTTGAATTCAGCTTTATTTAAGAACTTGATGCAAATTTTGCAATGATGTTCTGGTTTTGAACTACTATATTAAATGTATGCATCCCTTAACACCTAAAATTCATGTTGAAAATCTGGCCCAGTGAAAACAAGTTTCTGATGCAATAGTTGTGTATATCCAAGTGTTTTAAGAGTTTGAAAACAAACATTTGACAAACAAAATCAGTAAACATATCTGCTTCAATTAAATATGAGATAGGAAGACTTTTTGCTGTTACAGGATGTAATACAGACATGAAATTGTTATTGATTGCCTGCACTGATTTCAGCTGTTACCCGTTACTGTATTGAAATGAGATTAAATTGAAAAGAGCTAGAACTGATAGATATTATGATACCAGATTACTCAGCTCTTTATCTATTTTAGAATTCATCAATCTTAATTACTTGGGGGAAGATTTTTAAGTCTTATTGTTCTTAAAGCCATTATTTCCTCCAGTCTTTTTGAGAAAACCTGTTGGGATTAAATTGCCTTTTACCTGTAGTTATGAGAGATTTTTACTTATTTAAAAACCAAACAGAAGGATGCAGGGCTATCCCATACCCTTACCTGCATGTCTGGGTAAGAACCAAAGATCCAGGTGTAGAAAAGCCACAGAGAACTTTGGTCTGCGTAAGGTACACATGAAACAACATATTTCTGTGCTCTGAGAGAGATTTCATCTTCTCTTGCCACAGGTTTTCATCCTGTCTAATTGCTGTTCTTGTGATTTACATTTCTTAAATACTAAAGGGTGTGGAATAGGAGTTAACAACAGGTTTTTAATCTGATTTCTTCTTACATGCAGTTTCCCTAGTAGAACCAAATGTCTTACCCATAGTTTGGGCTGATTCTAGTTCTAGTAACGAATGTCTCTAGACCATGTTCCTAATTGAGAGGGACTAAGTTGCATGTTCAGGAAACATGCTCCTTCGATGTAGCCTCAACAACTATGTTTGATCTTGTGCAATTCTCTTGATTCTTCTCGTGGTAGAAATTCACTAAGAGTATAATTTTCACAAAATCCTACTCTTCGATAAATAAAACTAGGAGAAAAGATAGCTTTAATTTGTCCCATCCACGCTTGCCCTTTTGGGGGAGAGAGGGGGCAAAGTAGGAAGGAAATTAGGGACAAGGAATTGAGGGGACAGAATAGACCTCAGAGACGCAAAAAAGTACAAAAATAAATTATATAAAAATACATATTTAATGTGTTTCTGGAATACTGTATTCAAAAACATTGAAGAAGTAGATAGTGGATGGATTGCAGAATCCTTTGTCTTCTTCCTTTCCACTATTTGGCTACTCTTTTCTTTGCCTTTTCCTTTGGAAGAATCCAGGTCCTGTATATAAATATCTGGAACAGTTTTTATAACAAGAGTGAACAGACTGATAGAACATACATTCCTTAGGGAATATCTGAATAGTTTTCCCTTGCAGCTGTTAGCAATATTTGTCACTCTGATGATAAAGCTGTTCACTGGCAGTTGATTGAGCATACTTGACACTATTTTAATAAACATTGCATATTTCCCCTGTGTTGAAGTGGACTGCATTTATCTGATGGGAGAGAGATTTGTTCCAGACACAGGAAGGGCACCTGACAGTGGTGCCAATATGCCACTTAGAGTAACATAATGATGGACTGCTAAGCTAGTCTGACTCACTTTGAAGAAGCTAAAGCACTTATTTCTCCAAGGACTGGCTGTTTATTCATATTGATGAAGTACAAACAAAATAGCAGTGCAAAAAAAAAAGTGAAGAAATTAGTATACCAACTTTTTTGTTAATTTCTCTCAGGATTTTGAAAAGGAAGATACAAAAGAAAACTACAAAAATTAACATGGCTTCCTAGCCAAGTGGAATGTGAATAAAGAAGGTGAATATCACTGCAATCAAGTTCTCATCTTTAAATCTACCCTCCCAGAAGTCACATGTCCTTTATTTTGTGTATTACTATGTGCCCTAATTAATTTACATAAACCCATATGCTTCTGTATATGGGTTTATGAAGTTTCTTTGAACTTCACACAAAGAAAATGCTTTTGCTAAGTATTTGCATGAATGGTAGTTTATTTGACTTTTGCTACTAGTGTCAATAATATGCTGAGGTTATAGAAACACAAGTTATGGCAAAATAAGATATATCTGTTTATTTTTTATGCAGATACTGTGTCCTAGCCCCACCAGTGCCCAGCTTAGCAACAGAAGCCAGATAAAGGAATCCTACATTGCTTCTGGGTATACAGTAGGAATCCACAAGTAGTCTAGTTATCCATTATTCATCTGGAGGTGATACCTACCTTAAGAAGTGCTAACTCATTTGCTTCTTATTGTTAGAGTGTGCCCACAGTGGAAATGATATTTCCACTTGGATGTTAACAGATTGGTAATTCACAGCAGTGGAACTGCGGCCATGGTTACCTGGTTATTTTATTCTAAAAACGAAAAAAGACCCCTCTCTCCTTGGCACTGAAAATATTCATTTCAACCCTGTGCTGCTCCAGCTTTTGTGTGGCAATGTAGGAAGTCAGATCCAAGAACTGCTTTGTCTGAGAAGCAGCATGACTGAAAGAGAGAGATAGTTTTCAGTCTGATACAGATATAAAAGTCTCTGTTTTCTGTTTCTGTGGGAAGAGAGGTTCATGTCAAATTAAAGTTGCTAAGTAAACATAGCTTAAGCAAGGACTTTAGTATAATCTGTAGTATTTACTTGGCATAAAAAATAGCTGATATCCTGATGACATAAGCAGGACAAAGCCAGCATTCTGATCTCTGTTATACTCATGTAATAACACATACCATTAAATTTGATGGCTTTACTTGGGGTTTAGTATAGAATCAGATTCTAAATCTTTTGAAGAAGTGCAAATAGACACTGTCACAATATCCATCATCTACAGAGCTAAGCTTGTTCTAGAGAATGTGGAGACCCATGGTTAAGAAGAGTTGAGAAAAAATAACTAAGTGTGATAGGTTGGATGCTGAAGAGAGCAGGACTGAAATACCTCAGTGAAAAGGAGAGATACAGAGATTCTGGAGAATGACCACATTGGGATATGCTGGGTAAGAGGAGATTTTTGCAGAAAGTTGGGGCTTTGATAGTAGCATTTCAACTACTCTGTGGTATGTATACTCTGTATTTCTCTGCAGACGATATGAAAAAGCTGCAGGTATTATCTGAATAGCTGGCGACAAATTTGATCTGTTATCTGTGTCCCTTCCCCAGAGCGGTGCATAAAGCTTGTCTGCTCACTGCAGCTTCCCGTAATGGTATTTGCTTCTTGGCTTGTAAAACAGTGATCAGAAAAGTGGGCATTTCACTTTTCTGACCTAGTAATAAGTCCTCACCAGCTTTTAGCCGTGTTTAAAACAAATAACTGGGTGGAGAATGTGACAGTTTCAGTGCAATGATTGATGCAAAGAATGTAACATGGTGCCAACAGGATGTATGCATGGTTCCTAAGCACTTAAGAAGAAAGAAAGTCTGTCTGAGAATTGCTGCTGCTTTTTCTCAAGTTTGTTGTTTTGTTTTGTTTTGTTTTTTTTTTTTTCCAGTTGCAAGGTATTCTTTTCTTGCTACTGTTTGCACAACTCATGAATAAACATATACTGAAGTAAGGTACTGTGTGTCTTGGATCTACCTTACCCATTTCTCTCCCACCAAGAGAATACAAGCTTGTCTATCATTCAGTCACCATGGTTTCAAGTTATATTCCTGAAATCTCACAGCTAAAAATCCTTGACAAGCCTCTGACGCTATATTTAATCCTGGCTTTGTTTTAATCATGACTATGGATTCTGTATTTCTGAGACATGGCTATAAATGTGTAGTAAGCTTGTGAAGTAGTCACTTCGAGGCTTCACAGCTTTTGGCAACTGATGCACAAAAAACCACAAACCTTTGCAGTGAGGAGCACAACGTTCTGTATCTAAGCCCAAGGATTGCTCTAGCATCACCAGTGGAGTCCCATACTGGTGTTGCCACTGCAAAAGACCCTCAAATAAGAGCTGACATCTTCCCTTATGTGTGTGTGTTCATTTGATAGGCCCAAGGGGCTGCACTCTGCACTTGGATGTGACACCAGAGTAACTGAGACTGGAATTCAGTCCAGTCTAGTATAGCAAAACCAGCTGACACAGGTATAGCCTGTCATCTTGTTACAGCATCAGACAGTGAGGGAAGAAAACAAGCTGGCTTTTAGTAACCTGAGTTACCAGATATTTTTCTTACATTTTTAGATGAAAGGTTTTTTGATTGTTTTGGGGGTTTAGGAGTCACTGTTGGCTTTGGTTTTGTTGATTTGTTGTGGTTTTGTTTGTTTCTTTTCTGGAAATTTCTCAGAATTTCATACTTTATTCAAAAATATTTTTTTTCCTATAAAACTGGAGCAGGGTAGGGACACGGATAGACACTGAAAATGTCATCAAGAGAATAACTGAATTGGCCAGAAGGTAGAAAATGTGGCTATGGTGCAGCTATGAAATAAACAAATCTATATTTTGATACCACACAAAATATGGAGAAATTAAACTCCCTACTGATGACTATTTGGATTATGATCAGATAACAATAGTAGAATATGGATTTCCAGACCTCTGTAGTAAACTCACATCTGTGTAGGTCACCTACCTTGAGGTGTGCTCACAGACATTTGAATGTTTATCTGAACTGCAATGGGTTACTAACATTTGTTGTGCTAGCTTTTGAATGTCAAAAATCTAACACATTTCCAACAAGTATTTAAGTCCAGGGATAAAGGATTGTTCCAGAGCCTGAGAGCAAATTGTAATGTTTCCTTATAGCATGATTCTTATTAAGTGCCATCTTCTGATGCTGAAATATGTGACATCACCCATATTTTAGACACTTTGGGAGAGGGAGATAGTGCTTTTGAACAATATTTTTAAAAGGCCATGTGATCAACAAGTAAGTTAGTTGAAAGTCAACATAGAGAATAATTGCCTAGGTGACTCAGGGAGCTGCCATTAAACAAAAGGATGAGCACAAACCAATAAACTATTTGGATCCAATAGCTTCCATGAATCTATCTGCTTTTAAAGAAGCTATTGATCTTTACCATCACACATCCAGACAATCAGTCATTCTTTGACAGCCATGCATGCAAGCAGTAATCATATCATGCACTCTCTTCTCCAACAAGGTATTGATTTTATTTTTTTAACTTTCTTTTGAGAGTTTTCCAAATGTGATCTTTTTTAAACAATTTTTTACTACACAGGCATTTTATAGGGATCCTATGTGGAGGGAACAAATATGCAGTGTCATGATTTTTTTTCTTTAAAGCTGTGAAATCTGAGGCCTGTCTGAGTAGCTAGTTTAAAAGAAACATTGATTTTTAGGAAGGGTATTGAAGTCTTAAATGCTGAACTGCTTTATTTCCATTCAATTATATTGAAACCACTGCTCTTATCAATTAGCCAAGTCAGAATTACTTGATGTTAAGAACAATTTAAACATCATCTTCCCTATTGTCCTTCACAAAACATTGATATTATATGCTGTTGCATTCTTGTATTGTGGGAGCAACAGACAATTAATTGTCCACCCAAATAATTTAAAGCTAACGATGTTATACTTTCCAAGTAGTCTTTAAAATGAAGAAAAAAATCCACCAGAAGAACTCCGACACTGGGGTTCAAAGTTATGAATGTGATTTCACTCAAATTTAATCAGTTTAGTCTGGAAAATATTATTCTTTGACTATGTGCAGACAAGCCATAGTATTAGGTATCTAACAATTAATGGAGTAGCTTCTTTCTTACAATTTAATAAACTCGCTTCTTAGGTCCATAACTGATTATTACATATCTCTCTACTGCTGTGCTTGTAAGGGAATAGGTCTCCATTTATTATAATTACTGTGGCAAATTGAAGATTTATATTTTTTTTAGTTTGAATGCTTTTATATTTCTTGAGCTCATTGATAACTTCTTATATATTTAATGCAGTTTATCTAATATGCAGAAGAAGGAAGACATCTTTACGTGTTGTCTCCAAGTGATGTCGATTCAGGCGGGATTTTGAGCTTTCATTTTTGTCACTAAAAGTAGCTGACTTGACTGAGAAGCCAAGTTCTGAGAAGAAGAGTGATCAGAAAACTTACTAAGAAACTGTGGTTTCAAGGAAAGGATTTGGATTTCAAGAAAAAAAAATATTTTGAGGGCATTCTGTTTTCCATGGATTATCAATTATAGAGTTATAGGTTGAAAGGTTTCTTGCGTAGTTATGCGCACTAAAATCTTGACCTCGTTTAGGTCAAAGATGAACCCAAAATTTCAGATAGGATGTCTTAAAATAGATCTGTAGCTTTGCACTATATAGTTGTTCCCTTTATTTCAGGAGATGTCTGGGTAAAAATATTGCCTTTTACTGGATGATTGTTTTAGACAAAAAAAAATTATTTCCTTTTCATAGGACTTTTTTTTTCCCCATTAATGAGATTTTGCATTTTTCCTTAAATTTAGAATTGCTTTAGAAGCACATTCGTAATCCTTGTTGTATTGTCATACTTAGACTTCTAAATAGATGACTGATCCTGAAATTCAGAAGAACTGTAAGCATATTTTTAGCTCTTATATATAAGAAACACACCAGACAGAATCAAGAAGACTGTTGTATGAAGTTTCTCAAGATTAATTTTGCAGTGCTGTTACTGTTATGTTACTGCAATGTTAAAGCAGTTATTCCACTACTATTATGTTACTGCAATGTTAAAGCAGTTATTCCACTACTGGAATCTACTGATTAAAATTTGTTGGTACGTTCCCTAAGCCTAATCTGGGATAAATGTAAAATTTGGTCATCAGACACTGTTTGTGGGCAATATTCTAACACCCAGCAGCAAGATCATTCATTAGAGAGGATGAGATATAATACACAAATGCTCATTTTGCAACACTATTATGGGGTTTTCTCCGAATCTGTATATGTTTTGTATATGTATCTTTATCTGGGTTTTTTTTTTTATGCTTCTCTAAACAACTGTCAAGAAAAGCTTCACCTCAATAAATATATAGTCAATACTGACCTTGGGTCACCTAGTTTCAACAAGGCAACCTGCTATAAACTATTCTAATTGAACTCTTGGCACCCAAATTGTGCTGATAAGATTGATATTGCCGTCTGTTCAAGGATAATAAATCATTCAGGGGAAGTCTCAGTTCATTTACATGAAGTCATGTATACGACTGAGTTTTGTTTTCTGGGAGAAAAGGAGTTAATCAACAGAATTGGATTTAAAACCAGAAAGACTGGTATTTGGGCTGCAAAATAACTTTTCACAGTAAAATCTTAGAGAAGGAAAAACAACGGATGAAATTCCGAGGGAGTTTCTGGTGAGGTATTACTTCTATCTAATATTTGTATCCTTTGCAGGATAGCTATACCCCCAGGGAATATGCCAAACACATAATAGAACATACTTTTGGAAAGCAGTGCAAGATAGTGAAACTTTTTGTTTTGCACTTTTCCTATTAGAAACCCTTTTTATTAAAAAAAAAAAAAATCAGTTAAATAAAATGCATTAGGTTTTGGTCTTGTGGGATTTCAGATAAAGGGCCAGACCCTTTAACATAAAATCTAAAAGGCTGCTCCCTCAAATGGTGCTGTGTTGGAACTGATCTTCAGATTTAGTCCAAGAGACAATCCAAAGCAGGCAACAAATATACTGTGTAGATCATTTTAGTCTACAGCTACCAAGAGACAGCTAAAAGGCAAGCACTCGGGAAGGACATGAGGCAAATCATGCTGCAATCAGAGCAGTAGAGAAGGCCTGAGGTCCCCAGGTGTAATTCCTGATGGGGAAAATCTATTCTACAGTTTAGTCCTGTTTCACAGAATTAAAGGTGATTATTTTGAATAATTTAAATTTACATTTAATTTTAAATCTCTTCAAAAGAAACTGTAGCAACAAAGCTGAATAAGGGCCTCTTTAACAGTGTTTGAATTCTAGAGTCAGCCAGGAAGATGATGAAACATTCTGTGCCTAGCTATAGAGGGGACTCAAACCTTTCTTGACTGCAGTTAGTCTGACTCTTTTGTTGTAAGTTTTTCTTCTCTTCAAGCTTTCTTACTCTGTAACTCGAAATTGATCGAAGCAAAAATAGAGGCCAGGAAAGGCCATAAATCTCAACTCTCTGTTGAAAAGCACGATCATATTTTTTCAGAAGAAGGTCAAGAAAATGTAAGGAGGGTGCCCTGATGAGCCACTGTTGGTGCAGGAGTACTCCTACACACGTAACCCTGTGCAGAATACAGGATGGCAGATATGCCGTTTGGGTCGGTTTTTATGTGACTTGATGTGTGGAGACCCTGTCCACATGCTCAGTGTTTTGGGAAAAGGTTATGATTTAGAAGTATTAACAGGTGAAATTACACATCCTGAAGCAAACGTAGTTCTGAAGATCTTCAGCCACAAGATTAGGGACTTTGGTTCCTGACCAAACAGGAGCATAGGGATGGTCTATCATAGTGGTAAACATCCTTACATGGCCCAGTACAGTTTCTGGTTATTTTGTATAAATGCACAACACCAAGTGACATTTATAGGAAGCCTTCATTTCAGAATTTTCGGACAACATTGCTATTAACTTGTTCATATTATATCTAGGGTTCAAGGGTATGCACTGAACGTTGACCAGAAGGTCCTCCACAGTAAAATAATGACATACAACTTGAAATGACCTCAACAGTCTTGCTTTTACTGGAGATGAGGTCTCTATAACAACAAATATCTAAATGATTCAACTGTAGTATCAAAACAGATTTCTAAGCAGTTTTTATTTCTGTGACTAAAAATATGAGAAAAATTTTTCTGCTCTAGTCTCACATTTTGGTCCCAGAAGTGTAGCAGCTGAGCAAGATAGATGGATTCTCTTCAGAGCAAACGAACTAGTTGCTACTCATACATAGACAATAATGATGTAATGGCCAAGAGAAATAAAACTCACCTCACCATTGAAACTTTAATATTTACAACCAACCTTCTGTTACAGTCTCTTGGCAGGAATAGTGTCAGTATTGAAAAAAAAATTTTCTTGGGAATTTCAACAATGTTTGACCCTTTGATTTAACATTTCCACTACGAACTGAAAAGCTATTCCAGAGTCATGCAGTAATTTCCATTATACATTGTACCCATGAGTTATGGCAGTGTAGGATATGCTTATATATTGAAAGATGAAGACTATTTTGTAAATGTCAATGATCTAACATGATAAAATATTAACTTTAGCACGTACATTAATGCATTATTTATGTATTAAATGTGTTATTAACGTATTTAATACATTATTTAACATATTGAAATACATTAACCAAGATAACAATAACTTGCAGCAATTCTTCATGTTTCTTATTACTTCATGACCCTATTAGTTTTCATTAGATGTCATCCATGGGTGTCTGTACATGCAGATATATGTGAAGGAAAAAATTTTTTAAGACAGAAATAGCCCTTGCTTAAATATATTTGAGTATTGTTTGGTGCCATGTACTAAGTACTGCTCTGAGTCCCCAGCAGGCATCCATCATACAAGTTCAGGACTTAGGCCTCGGTTAGTTGTCTTCCCTGGCATCAATATTAGTTAACTGATCTGTGCCAGGTCTGAGAGCAGTTTCCATCTAATGGATATATCTCCAGAGGACATATAGGCATGTTATATGCTTAACATATACTGTCCTGGAGGTTTAATCGAGGTGTATGTGTCCTGACATAACCTGGACTCCCATCTTACATCCAATTCTTACTCCTGCTCTCTGCAAGCTACACAGCTGAGTAGCAAACTATGATATTTCTCAGCTCTGGTAATTGCAGACCTGCATGCTTCTGCACTGTGTTTTGGGCAAGTGTTTTGTTTGGAGATGATATGCTTTCATTACTTCTAGTAAAAACTGGACTATTTCAGAAGGAATAAAATATTTTCTGGACTAGTCTTTACAAATGAAGAATACATCTAAGCAAAGACTTGGCATGTCCTGTTAAAATCTTTCTCCTAGCTATAGAAGATTAACCTTCATATCCCTAGACAGTGGGGGGATATCTTGCAGCATTTTCTGCTTCGTGTTCTCTGACTTCTTGGTTAATATTGTTGCATGTCCTTAAAAAAATGTTTAAATATTAATGAGAGCCTGTCTTCCAGCCTTTCTATCCAGCTGGCAACAGAAAAAAAACCTGTCTGGCCTTTCAGATGAATTAATATTTAAGTATCTTATGCAAATTGGAAAATTTTCAACAGGCAAATAAACTTTTAATTCCAAGGCAAAGTAGGAGTCTGCAGCCTGTAAGAGAATGCTTTTAACCACAAGTGGGAATAAACCTGCTATTGTGTGCTGACACTGAGTACTTCTGACATCTTTGCTTTAGCTACTGAGACAACAAACCAGAAAAGCCTCATGCAGTCTTAGCTACAGGCGTAAATAGCATACTGTAGTACTTATTTTTTACTGCATTTTTTCTCTGCTAGTTTCCTTCTTTGCCTTATTTATTAATTAATCATGTTTTGCTTTTTGAATAGTTCTGGGATCTGGAAAGGTGGCAAAATCCATCCTTTAGTGACTATTTTGAAATGTTGTCTCTTCCTTAATTTTTTTTTTTTAAAGACACAAACAACCAACCAAAACCCAACCAAAAAAAAATTCCTCAAAACAAAACCAAGAAACCAATGCATGTTTATAATTTCTTCTACCTTAAAGAATTCCTAAGCAACATGACTTCTTGACTGATCGATAACAAGTATTGAGCTCATGTACCCAAAGAAAGACAATTTTTGAATTGCATCTTTGATTCCTGTAAAGAAATTATTTTTCTGACCTGTTTTGATATTGCTTGTCCTTGATGTTGTCAGCTACCTGCAGCAGCATCATGGGTGGTGTCTAGAACTGATACTGTATTTGTGTGCTATCACAGTTGTTCCTCACTTACTACTATGGTACTATGAATAAAAAATGGAGAATTGATCTTAGGTCTATCAAGTGATACCTACGCCTCCTGTGAAATCATAGCTTGAATTGGTCGAGGTTCTTCACTGACAATGCATTTTGTGTATTGACCTTTGGTATACTTTTTCATATCAGTCATTTATTATCGTGTGTCAGAGTAGCACAGGAGACTTCTGTTGACTTTTTGCCAAGTTAATCATGTTTTCTTCAAAGATGATCTACAGTGTTAATTGTTTTCTGTTTCTAAAGTGTTATGAAAATGCTGCATTACCCCCAGTGAGCACCATGTGAGTGGTGTGACTACAGTTCTAAAGTGTTTCATAAAATTCTAAGTATTTTCAAAGATGATTAAGCTTGCTAGAAGCTCACCACTTTTTAGTCTTTTGTTTGTTTGTTTTTAAATCATAGCATGTGGGCTAATTGGTCACAGAGTGAACAGTCCTATAACTGTATCGGGCTTGTTCATGTGTTGCTTGCATCCCCTGTCAGCTGTAGATTCACACATGTGGAATTGGAAAATATAGATAAGTCTGCAGTGTCTCTACTGATAAGTTGGAACAAGCAAATATTCTTTGAGAAGCAAACTAATGAGGCTTGTTTTCCTATGGATTTGTGCCATGTGAAAGCTTTTCCAGCTTTCATGGAGCCTCAGGCACATGAATAATATAGGTGTTCATACCACAGCCGCCCCCTTAGTATTCTATTAGAGGCAGTTAGAAATGCTGTCTTCTCATCCATCTCATGTTGGAGTGTAGTTATCTTTGAGACCCCTTACCCTTCTATCACGCTGATTTAATATCAATCAATGTATTCAGATTTTGGTAGCAAGGGGGATTTTATAGACTTGTACACAAATCCTAGCATAGAAAGAATGTATAGCAGTGTATCCTTAGGAAACTAGACTAAAAATTTAGTGTAGCTATGAAAAATGGTTATTGCTTTTATACCTAATGAGTCTATTTCTACTCTTAATTCAATTACACAAGGTAAATGTCTGGTTTATCTGCTACTATGTATCCTATGTAGAAAGGATTTGCTATGATAATTGTCTCCTACACAAGGGTTATTGATGAAACCACAGGAGCATCTGAGAATGATCATGCAGGAGGAATTAGGGCTTCTTTCCCCCAAAAGGTGGAAGAATCAATAGCCCAACTGAAGTGCATCTATACGAAAGCATGAAGCATGAGCAACAAACAGGAGGAACTGGAAGCCATTGTGCAGCAGGGAAACTATGATAATTGTTCCAATTACGGAAACATGGTGACTTGCACAACTGGAGTGCTGCCACAGATGACTACAAACTCTTCAGAAGGGATAGGCAAGGAAGGAGAGGCAGTGGGGTAGTCCTGTGTGTTAAGGAATGGTGACAATAGGTGTTTATGGGTAAGGATTAGGTGAAAGGCCAGCACGGGGGATATCATCATAGGAGTCTGTTACATACCACTCAAGCAGGATGAAGAGGCAGGTGAAGTATTTTATGTGCAGCTGGGAGAAGTCTCACAATCACTAGACTTTGTTATTCTGGGTGACTTCCATTTATTGTATGTGTGCTTGTCTGCTGGAAATATGTAACAGCAGAGAGAAAATAGTCCAGGAGGTTCCTGGAGTGTGTGGAAGGTAACTTTTTGACACAGAAGGTAAGGGAGCCAATGAGAAAAGATGCCCCACTGGACCTGTTGCTAACAAATAGGGAAGGACTTTTGGATGATGTGATGGTTTGAAGGACATCTTAGGCAGGGTGACTACAAAGTGATAGAGGTTTTGATTTTTGGAGAAGGGGGGATGTCAGCAGAACTATGCACTTGGACTTCTGGAGGGAAGATTTCTGGAAAGTATGTTTAGGAGCCTGGTTGACTGAGCCCCCTGGGAGGCAGTCCTGAAGGGCTGGAGAGAGGAAGAAACTGTATGCCTGTCAGCCTGACCATGGTGCCAGAAAGGTTATGGAGCAGATCTTCTTGAGTGTTATCATGAGACATGTAGAGGAAAACCAGACCATGTCAGCATCAGTTAATGAAAGGTAGATCCTGTTTGACTAGCCTGATCTCCTTCTATGACAAGGTAACCCACTTAGTGGGCAAGAGAAAGGCTGTGGATGTTGCTTTTCTGGACTGTGGTAAAGCCTTTGACACCATTTCCTAAAGCATCCTTGTGGAGAAACTGGCTTCCCATGGCCTGGACGAGTATACTCTTTCCTGCATAAAAAAACTGACTGGATGGTCAGGCACCTGAAAAGAAATCTTTATATATTCAGATGAGAATGCACATGGTTTCACTCTTTGTATCAACTACCTCATGTTTTATTTTTGCACCACTATTACTTTGGTAACGTAATTGCATTCCATGAGTCTTCACTCTACGTTATTATTAATGAATATCATATTGGCAAGTTAATTTCTATGCAGTTATTTCCTCCTTCTAATATAAACAAGACTTGATTAATAAGGAACATTAGGAATATATAATGTGCCCATTATTACAGTTTTGTATTTGCCAGTGTGTATTGATGTCTAGAAGTGGCATTGTTTGTTTTCTCTCGTGCATGAATTTTTTTCTCACTTGTGTTGAGCATTTTAAATAACAAAACTGCTAAAGTAAGGAAGGAACCAGCAGTTAAAAATGTGTTTGGAGCTGGTGATTGTCACATGAGTCTGTTACACTCTAAGGTATGTGCAATAAGTATGGATACCATGAAAAAGCTCAGTTATTTCCATGGTGTTTCAGAAGCTGAATGCTGTTCTTTTTCTGCACCAGTGTCAATGATGGAATATTGATGGACTAATGCTGAAACTCGTTGGTGCCTCCTGGTTTGAAAAGGTAACAATGAGTGAGACAACATTCATATAAGTATGTAAACAGTTGTCCTGCCCGTTTATGAAAGCCTGAACTATGAGAAATAAATGATTTATGGGTATCAAAGAGAGTGACTGTAGCTGAAGCTGTAATCTGTTTCCAGTTCAGCCTACCCCTCTACCTTCATAGTTTTCTATGTTAAATCATACTGAACTATTTTTATGCTTGATCTCTGCCCAACTTCCCCCACTCCCCAGGATATCTGATTTTGATTTGTCAGAGAAGATAAAATATTCACAGTTTCTCCTCTGGAAATACTCTAAGCATTTATTTGAACAGGACATTGCTGAGTTTAAAATTTGACATATAAATTGTCTGCATGGTTTGGGAGAAGAGCAGGTAATAATAGGCACTTGTCATATCCCTTTCCAGTGTTACTGATTGGAATCTTAAATAATTTTAGAAGAGTCTAATGAGGACTTGACTCTTTACAGCATTATTATGTGCTCTCTTTCAGCAAGCACTGAACAAACCATGCATGAGCACTGGGAAGAATGAATGAAATACTGTGAGTAGGGAAAGTGGCAGGATTTCAAGGAATGCCACATTCCACTGAATTTTATGTACACGGCATTAACCTTGCAGGTTTGGGTAAAACATTGATATTCTATCTCTGTTGTGAATATAAGGATATTCTAATACATGCCACTAGGCACCTCTTAATAACCAAACTGAGAACTTACTGCCACCTGTTGGTAGGAAAGTGTAATTAAGATGAGAAGGGTTCAGGGAATTCACAGAATTGGAAAATCAAAGCAATATATACTGGAGGATTTGCTTACGAACGATCGTACACATCGTACACACAAATGAGTTCAACACCAATAACCCCATAGATATCAAAAACTGCAACAGTCAGTGTATGCCTCAAAAAGAAACAAAGATGCTGTACGGGTAAGGGCAAAGATCCAAATCTCACCTTAGTACTCATGAATCTAACCTTTGTTTGCAAAAGCAAAACTTAAGTTTTTTTCCTAATATTAGTTGGTCCATCTGCTGTTATCTTTCCGATCAGGTTTCAGACCTAGCTACATTTTTAGCCAGACCTGTTGCATGGATAATGCAGTGCTGTGGGTATCAAGCACAACATTTCTACTCTTTTTAGAGATGTACATGATACAGTATACCTGACCCCAGTGTGTTACAAAGCCTTTTGATGTCTGATTTATAGGGCGATAAAAGTTGGCTGCCGTTGACCTCCTTTCCACTTGAAATTCTGGAGCGTGGTGCTTTAACTGTTGGTTTTGTGAATTATTTTTTTTTCCTTTTGTATAATCTGAAGGAAATAGCCTTGAAACTTCTATGAAAACGAAAGTATCAGAGCCAGAAATGACCTGAAACCAGACTGAGGCATTTAAAGGTATTGCTTAGAAAGGTTGTCGTCTTTATTTCTTACCTCTGTATCCCACAATGGCCAGATGCAAGCTCTATCAGAATTTCCTACCCACAAAATGCAGCAAAATGAGGACCAAAGGACCCTGTTCAGTAATACCTTCCAGAGTCTGGATGTTCACTTCAGTAAGTTCTTTACAGCACCAAGACATGAGGAGAATCAAAGGTGCAGAAGCATAATAATACAGTTTCTCTGGTGTCTTCTGCACATTTTGGCCAGTTCCTAATAAAAAGAGCACTGCTGTTTTACTTGTGTTCATAGGCCAGTGTCTCCTGTTTACAGGTGCTTTGTGAAACTTGAAGAGGCAGACACATTTTCCTGTGTGCTAATGAATTATGATTAATTTTAAGTCAAGATATAGTTTTAAGTGAAGAAAAAACATGCTACCTATACTTCATTATCCATAATGACCGAGAATATGAATGCTCGCTCTGAGTTCATGAATCTTCTGTTACAAAACCCCGAGAGCGCTGGAAACCGCTTCCTGCCCCTCTTTCCTTCACACACAAGTGGACACATTTTCCTAAGAAGCAAGTGATGTGATTTCATTCTGCTTGGACAGAGAAGGAGCTGAAGGCTCCTCTTCCCTTTCCTCAGTGGTTTTGCAGAAGGGTCTGAGATCGCATATTGGGTCTGCATTACAGAAATTCCAGAAATTCCTCTGTGTCCTGAGAAGTACCTTGAATAGGTAGCAACTGCTCTTCTGCTACTCTCAAATGACTCAGTTGAGGAGGGAAAGATGAATAGGAATAGAAAGTGGAGAGCAGATTGAGATGCCACCCAAAATTTTAATGAGTGCAGTCCCTGAACCAGGTTACCATATAGCTGGCTGCATTGAGTGCTTGGGCTGAGGCAGTGAAGAGATGATAAGGAAAAAAAAAAAACTGGCAAAGAAGAGGGGGCTGACTTTTTTTCAGCCTATGGCAGGTTGAAGAATCTGTGGCAATGTGGCCCAGCCTTGCCAGTAAGAAAGCATATATTGCCATTCACTCCCCAGTGCAGTGCTGTGTTCTAATGTTTTCAAACATATTCCTTGGATTTTAGAATGAACTACCAGCTCTGAAGCAAGTAAATGCTCTCACTGTAGTACAGTCATGGTTGTTCAACATAAAGCTTTGAAAAATGAATAAAGAAAATGGAGGATTTATTGTAAAAGTTACAACACGTGGCTAATCCATTTCACCACTGATGATATCCATGAATCTGTTTGTCTGTTTTGGCTAATCTCTGTAGGCATTTGTATTATGAACATCACCGTGCTGTCTCAGTGCTTACATGTCTGCTGTATATTAGGGAATAAACATCTCTGATTTAATTAGTTCAATTTATGGCATGAATGAGTTCAGGATTTATTTTACGATGGATGCTTATTTAAGAGAGACTTAATTACACATTTCTACATTTGGGTAAGAGTAACATAGCCTCAACAGAAATATATTCCTGTTATATTTATAGGTATTCTTTTCTTCCACTGAGCTGTATAAAAGTCTGATGAGAGAAAAACCTAATGCAGACACAGCAAATTACTCTGCTCACACCTCACACTGGGACTGAGCTCAGAAATGATTAATGTGCTATAGATTTCTATAGCAGGTCAGAAGAAGCAAAGAAAATGATCCATTCACTCTCACCACGACACAACAGCTCTAGTGTTTAGTATGTTCATCCATGCTTTGTATGTCTCAAGGATACAGAATAAGAAGCCAAAAAGACATTTATCTTTATTCTGTGTAGAGGAGGGAGAGGATGACAATTAAATTACATAATGGAAAGGCTAAACCTCTGCAATTTGTATTTGATCTAAACCCAACTATTATCTAAGAAAAATGGATCAAATTCTACTTTGGTGATACCACTCTATCCTTTAGTGTTAGCGAGGTACTATGAGTAACCTTTCTCAGTATCTGTTTCATTGGGTGTACAGAACACCATGTTTTTGATAAAGAGGAAATTAGGAGAATTAAACAGGTTGTAATTGGGACAAAGAGACTGTTTTCTGAGTTTTTTTCCACACTTCATGATCTCTCTCTTTAGCTATCTTGGGTGTATTGCAGCATCATTTTCCATAAGAAATTGTTTAGATAGCCTCGACTTTGAAGAAGAAATAGCTTTTTACTTCTAAATCAATGTGTTTCCCTTCGGGATATACCCAGACTGTATCTTGTACTGGGAGAATTGGAAATTTTCTAGCACCTGCGTGGCAGTCCTACAGTAGAGACTTCCCTTTCTGTTGTGTTCCTTTTTTTTTTTTTTTTTTCCTTCTAACAAGTAATTGTTTATAGTGGAAGTTAATGTAAGGTTAATGTAAGGTTGCTTGGGAATGAGTAACAGGTTATTCTGGGAATATACTGTTTGTTCTCACAAAACTTATTAGGCAAGTTATTCTGGTAAGAAGAGCTGGATGAGTTTTCCTGGGGAATTAGTTGCGTTGTATGTAGACAGGACTTCACTTGACAGTCACAACTGAAATGTGCCTTTGGAAATATGAGAAGACACAATAACTGATCTTTTCTCGAAATACTCAAGTCTTGTTTCTCAAGCCAAGGTTCATTAGGCTACCTTAGATAGTCATTAGTTGCATGTGTTTCTTGGAATGGTTTAGAGCATATGTCAGTGTTGTGGTTAAGACTCATCTGAGAACAAAGGACCATGATCAGCCCTAAGTGCCAAGGGCCTTTGGAAACTCCTAAGGACTGAGAGGGCTAAATTGCCATTTGCAGTCCCAGGCAAAACAGTTAAGACTACTCACCTTGGGGAAGAAAGCACAACATTAATTTAATCGGTCTAAAAACATAAGAACCAAAAACATTACAATCAGAAATACCCAACTGGAAGCAATACAGAGTAGAATGAATGACAAAAGCATGACCAGCCTCTTTAAGATTCCCTTTCCCTTACCTCTCCCATCCTTCTGGACTCAGGTACCTGATCCCGGTGTCTTTACCTCCTCCACCTAAGTGGTGCAGGGAGGCAAGGAATAGGAAGTTGCAGTCAGTCCTTTCCCAATGGCTCCTGAGACTTGTCTCGCCTCTGAGGAGGAGGACTCCTTGCCAATCCTTCCCTGCTCCAGTGCAAGGTCCCTCACAGGCCAGGGAGTGCTGCATAGGCCACTCAACATCAGTTCATCCTGAGAGCTGCAGCTCCTCACTGTCTCCTCTGGGTCAGGGTCCAAAACACCTGCTTCCTCTTGCACAGGGTCTCCAACACTCACCCCCTCAGGCACAGAGTCATCCTGGAGCTGCTGGCAACTGTTAGTCCTGCCATTGTCCTCTGTGAGTCACAGGGAAACAGCAACTCTCTCACCATGGCATGCAGGAGGATCTCTGGTCCTCCCTTCCTCATTCTCTGACTGTGGGGTCCATATGGTCACCTTCATCTTGCCCTATTCTTCCACCTCCTCCTACACACTCCAAATTCCCCTTCTTAAATAATGATGACAGAGGCACCAGATTGGTGCAGCCAGGCCAGAGATGGGTCCAAACTCGGAGCCAGGGGAAGTTTTGGGAACGATTTATGGGGGTGGCACTGCGGCCACTCCCCCTGTTATCAAGCACAAGCAGCTCCACACAAACCCATCAGTCAGTCACTGCCTCTTGAGCATGGTTATCTCTATGTTAGTAATGATCCCACACCCCTTACCCAGCTTGAATTGGGGAGGAGCAAAAAAGCCTGAAATAAAATAAAGTTGTGTATGAAGCATAACAGAACTGCAGTACAAGGAGAAGTGGAGTAGGCTCAACTGGAAAACCACTGCAAAGAGATTGGAGAACCCATTTGGAAGACGTATTTGCAAACAGCTCGCTTCCTCACACATTCAAGCCCAGTCAGCAGCCAGGCTCCAGCAAAGCAGAGAATCTCTAGAGCTTCTGTGCTGTGTATTCATGTCTGTGCTCAAGAGAGGCTGCCAACATCAATATTGGTTGTGTGGTCTATTCCAAAATACACTGTATGTCACAGTATTGTGCCAGTCGAATCAACTAATATTGAATACAGTGCAAGTGCCAGAGCTCAGTGACAAGATTGTGAGGGAGGATTGTTTGTTTCTCTCAAATGTTTTCTACAAAACAAAGACACTTTCCTTGACCAATATATTTTAGAGGGTAACGGGAAGGAATTTCATTTTCAGGGATTGTTAGTATGTTGGGTGAAAACCATGGAATTTTTCATTTTAACCAAAGATGTCCTTTTTGTTACATTAAAAAAAAAAAAACACCAAAAAACAACCCCAACAGCTCTCCCTCCCCTTCAATTTTTTATGTTTTGTTTTACATGCCTAGTTTTATTCAAACAATTAAATACAACGTTTGAAGTAAGAAAGTTAAGACAAATGCAAAATCATTAGAGGTAGATCTCTGAGAGACATAATCTGTTGGTCTGTTTGCATTCTGTTAATATACACCTGAAAATTGGCACCTATACAGTATAAATAAATGCCAATAATATACAGTACAACATCAAAGCTTAACTATTTCCTCACAAAGAATGAGATTTTCTCTCATATTGTTTATGTATGCGTGATTATACCAAGCAGACACGTTTCATGTGGAAAAGGCTGAGTATGCCTTTTTAGCCTCAGATCCCTGGTTTCTGTGAGATACTCATGTTAGACTTCAATATCTTTGTAAAACTTTAGGCTGCAGTAGGTATACAGATTCTGAGTTTAACACTGAAAGTACTGAAATTTAACATCATCTTTAAGTCAAGATTCTACTAGCAAGCCAACTACTACCTCTACTACCTCTACTTTTTACACATGCAAGATATCAGTGTCATAACAGAACCTCATAACGATAATGTAATCTTTATTTAGAAGTCACAGACTGTGGAGTTCCTGCATAATGAGGCAGACAATCGTTTTAAAAATATTTTTTAAAGGTCATTTTTCCATTTTTGTGTGTGGGAAATGTGCCAGCTTTTTCAGTACTCACAGATTCATAGCGTTCACAGTCACAGTGGTCTGTTATATTACTTCAGTCTGATTTCCCTCATTACCCTTTGATAGAAGGGGCTGAATTCTTCAACATCTTTCCTGATGTCATTATTTTGTTGTTTATTTATATTGTGACTTTATGGAAGATCTCCAGTCAGAAGTGGAATCTCTCCATGTAGGGGGGAAAACCAGCCAGAATCTACAAGACTTCATATAAGTCTCTCTTTCTAGTATAATTACTTTTTTCCACTGAATGATCAGTCAGTGTTTTGATTTCAACCCTATGGCTTTTTATCATGGCTCATACAACTGCTGTTATTTTTTTTTGTTTCCCAATATCACACTCCGGTTTTCAAGATATCTCCTTGTAGTTCAAAGTGTGTTTGCTTTTGAGTTGGTTTATTTCAAATTGCCTCCATTCTTTTAAAGTAGCATAGCCCAAATCTGATTTAAATGACCCTGATTTTTCATTGCTTGTCATTTGACTGTTACTTCCAGTCATCATAGTAGCTGAAGTCTACCTTTAACTTTATTTGAAGTTTATGGCTTTGTGACTTGCTTCATTTTCCTGTGTTTTTAAAAAGATAGTGCTGCTCCTGCTTTTTTTTTTATTTTATTTTTGTTTCAGAATATAAGTTATTCTTTTCTACATTAATTGCCTTTGACATCACAGTAGTTTTATTCTCTTCCAAAATCCGAAAGATAAATATTTTTTGTATCTACTGTTAAAGTGATAAAGTGCAACCATCTTCATAGTCTTTCACAGAAGTGTACAAAGCTCTATGTCTATCACATCTATCTAGATGTGATATTCAGGATTGCATTAAGATCTTTACCATACTAGATGATAAAGCCAAATTAATATCTTTGAAAAAAATTAAAACAAAGAGCCTTTTTCTCTCCTTTTTCCCAGTGCTCTTTGAGGTAGCAGGCGGCTAGCAATTTAGATGAGTTGAGTTTATGAGTGGATGGCTGGAGAAGCTGTCACCATTCTCAGCCTGCGTGTATCCATCAGCCAGTCTGCAGCATTTTGCTGCTGCAACATGGAGCCTCTTTGGAAGTTGAGCAGTCAGAGGACTATTACATGAGCAACTACTCCCACCAAACAGGCATATTAAAACCCTTTCAGGTTTAATAGTGAAACTAAATATACTTTCTTTTTTTCTCGTGTATTTTGAGGGCAAAAATTGCTCATGGCAAAAATTAAGTAGCCATTAAAAAATTTGTAGACTGTACTTAATCAGACTTTTTTTACATTACTGCAACTGAGTATATAACAACATGCTTTTTCATCTCCAAATCACTTTCAAGTGATCATGCCACTTTGCTGTGGTGGTTACATTGCTCCAATTGCCAAGGAGACAGAAGCTTCCTTACTGTACAGGAGTACAGGTTATCACACCTCAAAAAGGAGAAAATTTATTTAAGTAGAATTGGTTATTTTGTGAGTTTATATGAATTGGACCCAGGACATGAGAGGCCTCCAGACCATCTCCCAGATTCTTTCTGAAATCACCTAATTTTGACTGATGATATTTATATATAAGGCAGCCAGTATTGAGTGACTCTTGCTTTGGAAGTGTATTTGTGTGGCATATATGTCTAGCTTGGTTCTTTCCCTCTGCTATCTCAGGCTTTTTTTGCTACACATTCCAGAAAAGCTAAGCATACTCTATGACAGCCCAGTCAACATATATGGTGTTAATAAAAGCAATATTTTAGCTACCAGTCTTCTGAGCTGGAGAGATACCTGTAGTGGTTCAGTACTGAGAAGAGGCTCAGAGCTCTCTACTGCAAAGACATAATTATTGAGGAAAAAAAGGGCATCTCCAAGATCCAAACAATATTTTGAGGTGTTGCAATTTATCCATGTTTTTATTTGGTATTCTAACTGCTGAAAATTGAATAGGTGGTTATTTTTGGGGGGAGGGGTGATTAGCTGGTCCTGAGTGAATGTTTCCCAAGTGCAAGCCCTGGGAAAGGAGGATACATTTTTGAACGATTGAGGAGAAAGATGGGGAAAGTGACTGAAGCAAAATACCCCTCTTCCTCTAGGAAAGAGGAGAATGATCTTGTCAGTCATGTGTGGACAACAGTAGAGCAAATCAGGCAGAGCAAGAGCACAGGGCATGTAGATGAGTTAGGGAATAAACAAAGATCAGCTGCTGCCTTTTGGGGAAAATTACCAATTTTAAGGTAAACTTATCTTCAATGTTTATCATGCCATCTGCAGAAAAATCAGTTTCAAGATCATAGTTGTGTAAACAGCCCCAAAAGTGTAGCAAAAAAAAAAAGGAATAAGGGATCAGAGACCTTTCTCCTTCATTGTTTTCATCAGTGCTCCCCCTTCACTCTCCACTAGGGCCAGCAGAGTCTAGTCCAACCAGTCCAGGTGACCTGACCTGAGAGCAGATGTGTGTTTGAATCTCTACATCTTAATTCTGCCTGCAGCCCTAATATCCCCTGACAAATTTCACATCTCAACAGCCCTTAACCCCCAACATTGCAGGTTTTATCTGTACCATTTTACACCCAAGCCTCTACTCATTTGCTCCTGCCCCACACCATATTCCCAAACTCATGCAGCTCACTGACAAACTGATGCTCAACTTCCTGCCAGAACTCCTTTGCCATCCACTGGTGCCGAAGATGTCTTACAGTATTAGTACAGCTGTGCTAATGTCTGTGCTCTGCTCGCTTCTCTCCTTAGATGGTATGACTTGTTGCAAAAAGGAGAAATGTGTCTGCATGCAGGGGGCTGCTGCTTCATGCTGGTAAATCACAGGTTGACCAGCAGTGTGTCTCTTTGTTTATGAACCAGTGGTAAAATAAACCCTGGAAAAGCAGCAATGGAGCAAAGGTGTTTTGCAAACCTTCAGCATAAAAGGAGATCTGACAGTTTAAATAACACTTGAGAAGTAATCATGGATTAGAAGCACTTGGAGGATTTCATCCTAGTGAACTGGAAATTTTAATCTATTGAATGAGAAAATATAATATTATTGCCTGTCTAAAATGAACTGAAACTAGATTCTGATATATCCAGTATGGGAATACGGGAATTGCCAGAAAATGAGGCCATTAATGTGTTTTGAGCTTACTGGCAGTTAAGTTGTTCAGGTATGTCCGTAGCACTGCATTGGAGCACCTGTGCAACTTTCTAAAGATAGATCCTTTGTCTCAGTTGTCACAGAATTGCTGGATAATTAAATCTTCAAATAAATAAACTGCAATCTGGACTAGATTTCCCTAAAAGCAAACATATTGTGATTTAGAAAAAAAAAAAAAAAAATAGGAGGCAATCTATTGTCTAGATTGTGGCTACAATGGGTCTAAATAATCAATGTCTATCAAAATGGCAAAAAATATGTGAAGAAATTGGAAGTGGCAGGGTGGTGAACAAAGACAAGTTTCTGTAAGTAGCCCCTAAATAATAAATTACATTTTCAGGAAATTCCTTCAAGTTTTTCTTATTGACAGATACATAATGGACATGTAATATTCTTTATTTTTTCCCTATAGCATCAGCAAATCATGAACCAGTGTTTTTGACATTATTGTTGCTACAAATGACCAGTGTATTCAGAAAGGAATCTGTTATGCTTAAGCTTGGGAGGAAACTTTGTAAATTCGCAGCCATGATTTTGTTATTTGTATAGAAATAAATTAGGCGTTAATTCTTTAGTCTATATTCTGCTCTCATTTCTGTCACTTTTATGTCCACACAAATCTACTAATTTCAGTTCACGTACTCCTGATTTATACTGACCAAGCTGAGAATATAATCTGTCCCAGTGAGTGCAAAGCAAACAAAGAGAAATAGGTAATTAAAGATCTCAAGGACATATAGGAGACAGAAACTCTAATGAGAAGCCATCAAATATTTCAGGACAGACCGTAAAAAATCATGGTATCTAGATGAAAGCCAGAAGTGAAGGGAAAGTAGACTAGAAGTTGTTTCTTAAAATGTATTCATGGAATCATAGAATGGTAGAGGTTTGAAGGGACTTCTAGAGATCATCTAGTCCAACTGTCCTGCAGAAGCAGGTCCACTTAGATCAGGTCGCACAGGAACAAGTCCAGGTGGGTCTTGAAGACCTCCAAGGAAGGAGACTCCACACCCTCCCTGGGCAGCCTGTGCCAGGGCTCTCTGACTCTCACAGTAAAATAGGTTTTTTCTTATGTTTAAATGGAACTTCGTGTGTTCCACCTTCATCCCATTACCCCTTGTCCTGTACAATAGAAAAAAGGGACATCCCAACCTCCTAACACTCACCATTTATAAATATTAATGAGACGCTCCCTTAGTCTTCTTTTCTCTAGACTAAACAGCCCCACTTCCCGCAGCCTTTCTTCATAAGGAAGGTGCTTCAGTCCTCTGATCATCTTGGTAGCCCTGTGCTGGGCTCTCTCCAGCAGTTCTCTGTCCCTTTTGAGCTGGGGAGCCCAGAACTGGACACGGTACTCTAAATTTAGAGGCCTCATCAGGGCAGAGTAGAGGGGGAGAAGAACCTCCCTTGCCCTGATGGCTACACTCGTCTTGATGCATCCCAGGATATCATTGGCTTTCTTGGCCACAAGGACACATTGTTGGCTCGGATTTACTTTATTATCAACCAGGACTCCCAGGTCCCTCTACAGAGCTGCTCTCCGGCAGATGTACCCCTAGCCTGTACTGGTGCATAGGGTTGTTCCTTCCTAGGTGCAGGACTCTGCATTTGTCCTTGTTGAACCTCATAAGGTTCCTCTCTGCCCAACTCTCAAGCCGATCAAGATCCCGCTGAATGGCAGCACAGCCTCTGGGGAATCAGCCAGACCTCCCAGTTTGGCATCATCAGGGAACTTGCTGAGGGTACACTCTGTCCTCTCATCCAGGTCATTGATGAAGATGTTGAACAATACCGATCTCTCAGGAACTGCACTGGCCACAGGCCTCCAACTCAATTCTGTGCCATTGATTATCACCCTCAGGGCTCTGTCATTCAGCCAGCTCTCGATCCACCTCACTGTCCACTCATCCAAGTCACACTGCCTGAGCTTTCTAATGAGGATGTTAATGGGAGACAGTGTCAACAGCCTTGCTGAAGTCAGGGTAGATGACATCTGCTGCTCTCTCCTCATCTAGCCAGCTAGTTATGCACTCATAGAAGGCTATCAGGTTGGTCAAACAGGATTTCCCCTTGGTGAAGCCATGTTGACTCTCCCTTTTTGGCCGAAAGCCAGGTCATAATGAGAGGAAATTAAAAAACTGGATGCATATCCTGAAAATCAAGTTAGATATTTGGATGAAAAAGGGAGATAGAAGAGGGTAAATGTAAACTTTTTTTGTAATAAAGAAAATTAATGTGAGTAGCTGAAAACTCCTGTGAAGTTGAGAGAAATGTAACAGATCAGTGAGTGCAAAGTTGTTTTTCAGCCTGATTGCATGCAAAACCAAGAAAATTTGAGCCGAGGTAAAGAAACGTAGGTAACGAGAAGTCTTTTAGGGAGCTGCATACTAAAGTGGAAGCAATAGGCACAGAACAAAACCAATTGCTAACAATATTCAGTACACACTCATTCTGCTGCTGGAGTTGTCAGTAATCACAGAGAAATCTTTACACTGTTTGTAAAGTGTAGAACCACCGAACCTTGCAGAAAGAAAGAAAAGACATACAGGTAATTGTGCAGTTCTCTTTATTGTTAATACAAACCTTCAGGAGAAAAAAAAAACCACAAAAAACTGTGAAAATGAAGAGGCACTCAGAAGATGCTGAAGTCTCAGAATCTGGCATTATGAAGATTTATGATTAATGACTCTTTGCCTCCACACCTTATTTTGAGATTTTGATGATTTTTTGAGGCAGGATTTTTCTATTATCCATGCAGAATTAGATACAATAAGCTATAAACTATTAAGTGGAGAGAGTTTTGAATGAGGGCAAGAGGCTGCAGTTAACGTAATTGTACAGTTATGGTAACCAGGAAAAGATGCTACAGCATCACATCTTAGAGTGTCAAAGAATCACACAGTATATTGAATATTATTATTGGATATATATATTGTCTTAGTGTGGGTTTTTCAGAACTGAAAGGCTCCATTATTGTAGCCTATTTGTAGTTATAGGGAAAAGGGGATAGTGCTGATTATAACAGCCAAATACAGCAGTTCTGGATCCTGCAGCGATGTTGATGTGGGATGTAGGTTCATTCATCCTTCTGAGCAGATGTGACTCATTGTGGTCATTCTTTTCAAGTGCTTCCCTGCTCTTGTCATGATTAACGGCACTTGATTTTTTTATAGTTAATGATGCCTTCCAGCAGATTTCATGATCTACCAGTTTTATTCAGAGGTGAACTATAGAAATTAGGAAAAGAATTATATAAAAATACCAAACATGGTTGGTTTTCTGATGGTTCTTGAGGTCCCAGCTTGCCCTCTTGCTGTTGTGTTATACTTCACTTTTTGGGTTAATCTCACAGTTAGGCTTTCCCATCACTTTCTGTTCTATTGCTCAGCCCACAACATCTAGTTCATGTGATGTAGATCTCTTAGTCCTCCAGTATTTAATCAGAATCTATTTTTGTCTTTGAAGGTCACAAAAGTTGTGTGCAGTGGGCACAGGGCATTTCTTCATTAACATTTTAGTTTGCACCACAGTATGCCTTGGAAGCAACTCTTCCAGTTGTCTGTAGTTAATGTATGGTTGTTTGCATTGGAGAGCATGTGAGATGGATTCTTTATTGATGAAAGGAGAAAACAGGCATGCTTGGACATTTGTGCACCTAATAACCAAGGGATCACTTCAGTGAACTGGGGTCAAGTTAGTCTAAAGCCAAGCATAGTCTTCATATACAGAGCAGATGTTGGATCCTCAGCACAAATTACTCCATTCTGCAAACCCACATCTCAGACACCATGCAGCTTGTTGATGTAGATGTTAGTCTCTGCTGGAGGAGGCTTATTCTGAATCTTCTTCCCTCCCATAGCATATGTCTCCAAACCTGCTCATGCGGCTTGCATCTAATGAAAGGTCCAGTCCTTCCCCTGTCACATAACAAAGTGCTTTTCAGCCATCAGATCTTCTCAACCCCCTGTTCAGAAACAATAAACTGTCATTTGAATCCTATTAACTGATTGCAGGGTTCTAACATGACATATGCAGCCTCCAGACTGGTGCCAAGGACTCAGTTTCCTTTTAAGTGTCCACTGTAAAGCCGTGACAAACTTTGTGTATCAATGTGGTTAACTGTAATTTTCTGAGGACTAGACAAATTGAGAGATTTGAGAGAGTCTCATATAGGACAGATTTCCAGTCCTCAAACTAATATTAAAATTCTGTGAGGTATTTTGCATTTGGCTGAATATTCGTCTCTTGATTTCAGGTTGCAGCTTCCCTCTCAAACACTTCTCAAAATACTTTTGTGAATGTAAGTTCACCTCTGTTGAAATATTCTACCAGCTCATATTATGTTTGACTGAGATGACAAATGGCTTGACAGGTTCAGAAATGATAATGCCCAGCAAGTTAATAATCTAAATGAATGCTGCTGTAGCTAAGCATTCACATTCCTGCCGTTCTATAATTCAATTAGAACCAAGCAAATCCCCAGTTGTTTGTTTCTTAGTAATTGTAAATGTTTCTGGGTTGTGTTTCATTATTAATACTTGATTATAATTCATGTTTCATGGTTAGCTGATAACAAATTTAAGACATTTCAAATTGTTCCTTAAATAATACAATGAACAATAGGAATGACCCTATTGTACAACTACTAAGAAGTAACTTCAGTGCAGAAAATGCTTTGTTTTAATTAACTGTTCAGACTGCATTGGATCTCCTAAAAAAAATGAACAGTTGTTCATAAGCTGCTGTTACTTATTTCTTCAGAAATGTCAAAAATATATGAATTAGTGATTTCTTATTGTTTGTGGAGATGGAAGTGTATCTTGTGGATTTTGTAATGTTATTGGCTTTGAAGTAGAATTTCTAATTTGAACTTTCTTAGGAATTAAAATCTATTTTAGAGAACCTACAAATGCACATAATAATTTTCATATTTAAAAAAAATCCTCTGCCTTACTAAAACCTGTATTTTAATTCCATGCACAACTGTAATGTCACTATATTGACAGGCAATTTAGCATTTTAAATCTTGTAGCGGTTGCAGAGCTGGTAGATTGGTTTGCACTGCTAGGTAGTGTTGTCGGCAACGGCAACATTGTGGGTATATTTTTAAGGTGTTCTTACTTTTGGGAATGTTTCAGAATGTTTTCTGTAAGTCTCTCAGCATCATCCAAATCTCATTCTCATTCTGGTTAATGCAACCAAGAGAAAAAAGCACTACCTGCTTTCACAATTAATTCTGTGCTTGAGGAAATAGCCTTCCTAGGACACTGCAGCAAGGAATGTTGCCTGCAGTAGAAAGAGAAGGGAGCTAAAAGTTGGGGAAAAGGTGATGCTTAGGTGATATTAAGATAATCTATGTTTGTCTACACAACAAATACTTAATAAAGATGAGATTGAGAAAAGTGTTCTAAAATGGTTCAGTGATTAAATTCTCATCTCATTCACCTTGCTAAATGGATGAACTCTCTAAGCCAATTCTTGTTTATATTGAAAACAATAGAAGTGTGACTCTAAATCTCAGCTCTTAGCTTGGGTCAATACTGGTTTTGGTTAAAGAAATCTACATTAATATTTTGCAAGTATTTTGCTGGAGATTCTCAGAGCTTTTTACTGCTTAGGTCACTGATGAATAAAGTTGAAGCTTTGGTTTAGCAGCATAAAAAATTGTTTATGAAGAGCACTTAAGGAGTATGTTCATTAATTAGGTCACTAAAGACAGAAAAACAAAGATTTTTTTTTCCCCCCACACCTGGGTCGATTAGTTGTAAAGCATCTCCTTCAAACTTTTCAAATTACAGTCCACAGAATCAAGAAAGGTGTTAGTTTAAAATTTTTATTGTGTTGAACAGAAAACAGAAGAGTATTTTAGTAACAAAAGTTTAATGTTGAGCAATTTTTATCACTGTAATCTTAATAGATATGTGAAATTCATAGTAAATGTCTGTATGTGTGTCTGTATTGGAAGGAGAGTTCAATCAGAGAAAGTTACTGGAGATCCTCAGCACATTTACTTAATTCTATATTCTGTAGATACAGCTACTGTCTAAGATATATATTTCGTCTGATTTTACATCTCAAAGGTTTGGGAATTAGTTACACTGCATGTTTGAACTATTTTCTCAATTGTTAGAATTAAATCGCTAGTTGTACTAGACCTCAGGTGTAAAATTACAGCTGATCAAAATTCAAATGTTCTCTTGTGCCTAAAGATGTCTTTATGACCTTCAGTATTCTTCAGATGTCTCTCAGTGCTGGTTTTTTTCAGGTTCTGTTCTTTTCTTAAAATGCCATTTTGATTTGCTTTAGACACTGTTCATGGTTTAATCCTTTTAACAGTGAATCGGGAGATGAAGAACATACTTCTATTTACAGCAGAACAGTTCAAAAATGCCTCTTTGAGATCTGGAAGCTATATACTCTCTTGAGCCATCGGCACTTGGTTAGAAGGTTCCTGAGACTGTAAAATAAAGTTTTGCTACATCTTACTTTCTTGTGTCATTGCTCATTCCATGCTGTGCCACACTACATGCTGACCTTTTATCACTGACACAGAGGTACATGTTCTGGCGAGTTCAAGAGTGCATTATATTTCTCTACAGGAGACTTTCAGATGTCTGTCCTTGATCTAAGAAGCATGTTACTATGAAAAATGAAAGGTCACTTAGTGATGTCAATTTGATCAGAAGAACTTACGTTGAATATTGCTTCAGCACCATAATCACAGAAACTTTGTTCAATATAATTTTATATTTTTAATTTATTCTTTTTTGATCAGCTTTGAACACGTGTCAGTAATTGACAGTGTTCACACTGAATAATGTTTCTGGAGTGTGTACTCTGTGATTCACTATGTACACATTGAAGAGTTTAAATGATGAATCAAGAGCCAATGAAACCATAAATAAAATGTTCAAAGTTTCTGAAATCATACAACACCAGTGTATCATGTTTGAATTTTTCTGCTCACTCATGTGTCGTGATTTTGAAGCAAAATGGAAATATTGTCTCAGTATATTGGCTTGTAAGATACAGTGATGTATCTGAGAGAGTAGTTCTGAGTTGAGTAGCTGAGGGCCTGATGTATGAGGAAGTAACTGTCTGCCTCCTTGAGGGCAAAATACTAAGCTGATTACAGTGGTCAAATGGAGTAAAGTCTTTATCCAGAAAGAATGATGTTGCCTCTGCTAGCTAGGATTTTTGTTAGCAAATAGAGGTGTGCAAATTAAGCTATTAGATCATCTTTTCCAAGATTCAAAGGCAAGTGGAACTCTGACCTTTGTGACTTAAAATGTTCAGCATGGATCTGAAGTTGCCTTTGGACAATGTTCCATGACTACTTGAGAACAAATTATGCACAAATTGGGCAGTCAAGTGCTGTCTTCTGCTGAAGTAAAATAGGATCAATGCATATGGAAATCTTTGTACTGTGGACGCTAACAGCCTTGGCATTTAAATCCCACTGGAGCCATTACTGAAGTTTAGCTATCCTTTGCCTGAACCAGAATATTTTGTTTCTTTGGCCTTTTTATCTTAGACTTTTTCTTCTTTTTATTGATTATTTAAGCTACTTTTGAAATACTCTTCCAACAAAAACTGTTTCTTCTCCAAAATACTGATGCTTCAACCAGATAGCAAGTAGCAATCATTTATGAAAGGTAACTTTTTTGTTATTGCTATTTTACAGTTAACACAAGAAATAAGCTTTCCAGAATAATGTGTTTTGTTTCGTCAGCTTAATAGATAAATGAGGTATCATCAGTAAAATGTTCTGTTCTTGTTCCTATGTTTTTTCATGAAACTGTAAAACACAACAAGTCTGTCAGTAATGAAACAGAGTGACGAGGGACTTGAATCAACCAGCCTCAACCATTGTGGAAAACCTCATCATGAGATAACTTTCATAAATTGATTGGAGTATTTAAAATAACCTATTATATGTTCAACTTGTTGGTGTTAAAATGAGGAACCCTTTCTTGAAGGTGCACAGGATTTCTGTTCGCAGCAACTTCTGCAATTACTCAACTGATTTGTTTCCATTAAGCTTGCTGTCAGTTCTGTGTAATGATCTTGGATGTTGTCTTCTGGTTTTTTTTTTTACAATGGATAAAGCACCAGAGAGAAAGTTGTATTATATACTGAAATGGAAACCACACATTTGTAATGGCTTACAGGGTTTCTGATCTGAAAATATGTACAACTGTCTCACACAGTAGCAACTAGTTATTTTATAGACTAGATGACCATAACTGCTTTTTCCTGATGCAGTTCCAAGACATATCAGATACTGGTTAAAACTGGCTGAAGTTTTTTCAACAGCAGCATGGCTAGCTTGATTTCACCTTTTGCAAAGGTCTTTCTCAACAATGCTTGGAGCTAGGTTTTCCTTGACACTACAAATTAAATACAAACAAATGCATGTGTGCTCCTGGGGACAGTTCATTGCTCATGATTCAATATAATTCATACAATCTCTTTCCAGTCATTAGTTATTCATTTAAAGAAGTAATTTTAAAGACTTAGGACATAGCAACTACTTTAACTGTCTCTATAGATCTCAGGAAATTGTGTCACTAAATATCAGTGTTAGATAAGTTGATTTTATTCAACTGCTGTTTGTTCTCTTGTATGTTTGAATCACTGCGATTTGTATATCTAAGTGGAATATCAGTACAATTTTATTCATGGTTTTTATTTGATAACTTTTATATTAAGAGAGCTATTGTTTTATCTCATAATGAGATTATTCGTACAATGGGAAATTTAAAAAAAAATCACATGCTCTCAACAGATTAGTAAAGACTTCTCATAAAATAAAAACTCTATATATTTGATCATTATGCGAATTGTTATTCACTGTAAAGCAGATCTCATGTGAAAGCAGTGATAAGATTAGATTCTTTTATGTGGATGTTGTTCTCCAGATACAAACCCCAAATGTTCAGCTGAAAAGGGCCAGTGAATCTGTCACAAACAGCTACTGCAAATGTACTCTCAAAGCAACAGGGATACTGACAGTGAAGTAACATTGCCAATGGCTTTATAACCTTCAAGCTTAATGTGTTTGTCTTTGAAGCTGCCTAGAAACAATTGTGTTCTAAATATGTAATTTCAGTCTTTGAGTGAAAAATTAAATGTGGAAAGAGTTTAGTATCTCTCAAGGTATGTTTTAAATATTAGATCTATTCAGAATATGTTTTATTAACAGTACTATTCTCTATATAGAGGCAATCTGCAAAGGGCTGTTCTTCACCAATATTCACAGTAATATAAAGGCACAATGTGTCAATAAGAGCAAAATAAACAAATGGTCATGTGAGAAAACAATATTGGGCCACATTCTCAACTTGAGAATCTTCAATTTGCAGAGCAGGCACTCATGTTATTTTTGTGTGTTAGTTGAGACCTTACATGGATCCCTAGATTCAGTGAGTTAGCCTGTCTGTCCAGTTACTAATTCACACATAGTGTTAGTTCAGAGGTCAGAAATAATGCTGCTTTAAGAAATTCCACCTGGAAGGAGGGGGAATGTATTTCTGCAATCTCTGTCTCTGCTTCTTGCCTCCCGTTCGACTAGGGGCTACTCAGTTTGTGATAGTGAGAGTTAACAATTCCCAGAACTGCTTCTAGCTGTGCTCTGTGCTGAAGCTGTTGCACATTTTAAGTAGATCTTCACAGGTCAAACTGAGGACCAGCACAAAACTCGCAAGGAAGAGGGCATGTGTGTTTTCTTGCTAGAAGTAAAGAATCCTTTGGTTTTGACTGTATTATCCCATTCATCTGAAAACATTCCATGGACTCGAGGATGTTCCATGGCAGAGTTGCGTTTTCTAACTGGGTTATATAAATATATATATTTTCATATCTATATAAATTTATATAGATACATTTATATCAATATATAAAAGGCAGAGAGTACAAGTGCCAAGACCTCTCAAGCTCATTTTACTGAAATGTGTTTGCTCTTTAACCTCCTATGTGGGCATTCAGCTTTGCTATACTGTACCACCCTGCTTGGGCTTGGCTCCTGGGCGAGAATCTCCTTTGTACTTAAACCACAAGCAGCTGCTGCAATCTGGACCTCTTGAACTCTGAGTCCTCTTTTTCCCAGAATTCTGCTGCCATTATAATTTCTTTGTTTGTCACCAGTTTACCAGCTGCACCTTGCCTCCAAAAACAGTCCTCTTTCAGAATAAGTGATTTTAAATTTAATTTGCTGTCCATCACTGGGAGCTGTGACTGAAGTTCAGAAGCTGAATCAGCTGTGTTTGTTGTGAGGATGACTGGGGATTTCTGGTTAAGTAGAGATGTGCATAAACATGCTATAAGCACCAGTGTATAAATGGAGATAACCAAAGAAATCAGAAACTGTCAATTGTTGGGACTAAATTCTGGAGACAGTAGGTCTTACAAATTGTTTAGGGGTCAGGAACTATTGAGCTTCCCTGTAGATTGCCTCAGGATCTAATTGCCTGAGGAAATTGTTTCAGCTGAGATAGTACATCATCACTACACCGCTTCTCACTCTCAGGCCTTGTTAGAAGTTTTCCTCTTCTCTCCATCCTAATTCCTCCTCCCTTTGCTGCCTCTCTGATGGCCCCAGTGGAGGCTCTTTGCAAACGTCAGGGAAGGTGAACTCATGACTGGAGAAAAAATCTTGAATCAAATGTGACTGCAGTGCCTCTAAGACAGGCCTGTGTGGCTGAGGGACTGTAGCTAGTGAGCATGTGTTGTTGCCACATAATGGTTTTTGGTTTTCAGTCTGGTCTTGGAGTTGTAGCATCTGTGACAGTACCACATATGCCTCATAGGAAGGATGAAACTCCTCTACTGAGTTTTACCGTTTTACCCATATGAGAGATTTACAGCTTGCAGCATAATCTGGTGTGGCTGATGGGACTTACTAAAGTGTGAAAAATTTGATGAAAGTAAAGTTAGAAAGAATTATTTCTCTCCAGACAAGGATAACAGGCTTTTTAGCACATGCTAATGAGAGATACAGTTCGGGCAGAAGTCTTAATGTCTTCCTAAAGTTAGTCTACTAAAAGGGCCAGCAAAGAATAATCAAACCAAGGTGGGTTTTTTTTCAGTTTTAGGTATTTCAGCACAAGGTAGCATAGATGGTTGTGTAATTGTTCAAGGCACCCAAATACATCAGCTGTGTATGCTGGCACACTGCTGTGCTACAGCAGTTGTACAGCTTCTGGCTCCCAGCTGGCCCTCATTCATCCTGCTTGAAGCACAAGCAGAGTAAATGAGCATCTGTTTGCCCTCGACATTGTAGACATACCCTCTGGCTTCATTCTTATGGATAAACAAAGAGTGGTTTGGGGTTTTTTGGCAAATATTTTTAATTCTTACTATATTTGTCTTCTTAGGGGGAAAAAAAAAACCAAAAAAAAAAAAACCCCAAAACACAAAAAACCCCAATAGAGCAGCTGGAGGATTTCTATGTAAAAAGCCATATGATTGACTTCTAAAGACTGGGCTGTCTTTATATATCTGGCTGATATGGGCTCAATGGTAACTTATTTTTCATTTTCCTTTCAATTTTTAAAACTTAATTTCTAACATTTTTGCCAACTTATATCATTGTGACTGTAGGTAAAGAAGCCTATGTTAAAAGTTCTGCCCACCAGTTACTTAGTATTCCCTATGGAAACTTCTGGAAGTCTTCCAGTGAAACAGGAGCAGCAAATCTTGTTTCCTGCTGTAGCACAAAAAAACCTCAACAAACAGAAAAAAACACCCTTTTAATTTATGAAAATAGGGAAAGTAACTGAACAAAAAGTATTTGTGCTGAGAAGTCTTAGGTGACATCTGAGATTGTAATACGTGGGCAAGGGTGTGTTCTATGCCACACATATCTAAGGACTTTTTTTTATAAGATTTGCGTATTTTTGGACTTAATAAAAAAACAGATATTAATGTATTTGATGTTATATATGAGTCCAATGTGAATACTTTATGCCGTTTCATTCTAGGCTAAAGCATTTCATTATTTTTTCTTTAATGATTTAGCTACAGTATTCTAGACAGTTCCTAATATCCTCCTGACCTTTCATTACATGTGCTGGTATTGCAGTCTGGAGCAATTGCTTTCAATTTCACCACTCTGTGTTTCTGGCTCTTTGAACCCATATATTCTTGGCCTTTCTAAGAAATTTATCAGTAAACTTTTCAAAGGTTTTCCCTAGCAAATTTAAAATTAAATGTCCATAGCACAAGCACTACTGATTCACTAAGCAAAACATCCTGTTTGGATGCATATTCTGATTCCCAGGAGAGCAAATTCAGAGATGGTTAGAGATGTCTTAATGTGCCTAGAAATTTGAACTCAGTTCTTAAAACTAATGCAGACTGGGCACTAGCTACCATTGGGAAATCTTTATTCAGTAGAGTACTTTGTGGGTAAAATATTTTCTCTTCCTCTGAAATAAATAAATAATATGTTATTTGCTGACACAAACTATTTGCTTAAAACAGGCAATATGCCTTGGGGAGATATTTATGATACAGGCTAGGTTGACTTTAGCAAGCAGCAGCTGGTGTTTTAACATTGCTCGACATAGGAATGATTTTCTATACTGCAAGGTAGGGAGGCAGAAAATGCAGCTGCATCTTTCTGGAGCTAATTTTGAAAAAGCAATGAGCTGGGAATTACCACTTTTCCCAGCTGGTCTTTATGAGGGTAAAAGGTTTAATCATAGATCAAGGATGGGAGAGGAAAATACTAAGCAGGCTGCAAACCAGTGTTAATAGCCCTCCCTCCTGGAGATACTTAAAAATTTAAGCTCTTGTTGACTGGAAGGAGCTGGGAATGAAGAAGTTATTCCAAAGATTACCCACCAGTCTTTGGGGTTATGGCCTCAGGAAGGATCTGTGATGGCTCGGTACCCTGTGGTCAGTGTGAACTTCCCAGGCCTTGAGGAAGGAAGCTAAACGGAGCTTCTGACAGGTGCGAAATAAGGAGGTTTTTCTGTGTAATTTTTCAGTCAGCATCTCATTTCTGCTTGATTCATACAAATGACTTATAAGCTCAATTAATGCAACAAAATATAAATATTTATGTTGAGCTCTATTTATAAGAGAATCTTGAAAGAGCTTCTTTTTGACAAGTAAATGAAGTATAGAGAGTGCTTGTGTGCTAAATTAACTAGGCTTCATTAGCTCTTCCAAAATTTTGAGTCTTAGTTAATAACTAATACAAAAAGCGACAATTGAGTACATTTGGTGGGAATAACAAATAAATAAATACTTACATGATAATATTTAAACTTCAGGAGGACAAGAAGCTGTTGTTTACTTTCTTAGTTGGTAGAGAAAAAGAGGAGAAATCTGTTTGATATTTTTACCATTAGTTTCAGAGGTTTAACTCTATTGTTATTTTAGTGATATGAAGGGTAGTAGGAGAGAAGAGCAGTCATGCATTACTGTACTGGTCTCAGGGCTGATTTCCATTAGATGACTCTTCTGATACAACTAACAGGAAATTGTGTCAGACCCAGGTCTAGTTCAAGGTTTGATTTTTGCAAATTGGAATCAGACTAGGAATTCTGATGAATGAGATTTTTTTGTCACACTTCTGCCTGTAAGAAAGCTTTTCTGAGCTTTTAAACCAGCAATTTTTCGTAGTCCCTTTGCATATTGTGATTGTTATCTTGATTGACTTTGTTGATGGCATATGAGTTTAAGTCGACTGGAGTTGGCACCTATGTATTGAATGGTAAAATCATATTTTGCTGTTATTAAGAAACAATTTATTATGCACGAGCTGGCAAATCACTTCAAAATGGTTTCTGTCTCATCTCTTGATTGCTCAAATCAAAATAATAAAAATACAATAAAAAATCAGGCCCAAGCCCAGCAACGTATATTTGCTTTTCTAAAATAGTATTGTATGTTATACTTATAAATTACTTCTCAGTTTCATTTTCTGAGGGTAAAATCTTGAAGTAGGATTCCATGATGCCAAATGACGAACAGATACAGAAATGAAAAGACAGTTCCTCTCCTAAGTCTTTCAATTGAATTAGGTCAGGTGTCAGAAGTGAACTGTTCTCCATGTGAGGAACCTGCTTAGGTTATCTGCCTTGCTGTCCCAGTTGGGGCAGTTTGACAGGAGTCTGACTTCTTTTCCTGGCAGCTGAGTGTTTATCTGTGATGTGATACTCTGATTCCATCAGGGACCTGGAGTCACAGGACTTGCAGTAAAGCACTGTACCATTCCCTTCATTGTGTTTGTGTTCTGTGAGAAGGACAGGCAACCTCCCACAGTCTAGGTTCACGTTTATTCCTGGCTCTGTGCAGAGGCCAAGCCAATACATCACATTTATATTGCACTGGATTGAGTCAAATCCATTTTTGGTTTGCAGTATCAATTCTCTTTTCATGCATGATTTTAGGTGTTCAGTGTCCCTTCAGTTAATTAAAAGATTGACTTAGTCATATGCAGCTACTGAACCATAGGCAAAACCTTCAAAGTGATAATTCTGTGCAAGGAGAAAGGTATTTTTAAATATTTGTTCATCAGAAATTTCTCATTTGCTGCCACCTGTTGTGTTGGAGTAGATCCATGCCTGGTTTTGCCTTCCCTTTAAAGAGTATTTATTTGTTGTTCTTCGAAGTCAGCTAGGGGAAAAAAAATTAATTCTCTCATATCAAGTATGTAACAGATGAGTATATGGGAAAACACTTTCTGGTGTTTTTGTCAGCCAAAAGGAAATGAGACTGCCATTTTTTGGTGCTCTAGGAGAGAGAGATGCAGTAATAAAATGGCATTTGGGTAATAGTGCAGCAGATGAAAACTGGACCATGACAGAAAAGGTGGAAAGGTCAGAAAAGAAAGAGAAAATTATTTCGTTTGGAGGTGAAGGTCATCTGAAATAAGTCATTTCACATTTGAAAGACCACCAAGGAGAAAACTGATGAATGTTAACATGTTTCTATATTGTTTTATTTCATTCTTTTTTCTTTTCTCATTTGTAATGCTTGCGTATTCAGGAAGTTGAGGTAGGTTTTTCACTTTTAACTTGTAAATATTTGTAGAGTGAATATAAGTATTTACAATATATCATAATTCATATTATACTTTAAACTCTGGTGATCAACTGTTATTATTACGAATGAAATGTGTCAAGCCATGTTAAATTAATTTATTAACCTGTCAATATTAAAATGACATAATAATTTCACATATTACAGCAGGCATATTGTATTTTAAGCACATTAGTGTCTGTACTAGTAGAAAGCTCAGAAACACCTAGATTGCTGTAAAGGCATTTTTGTCCTGAAGATATTTTATTGAATGGGAAAGTTATATATAAAATACAATCAACTTGATTACGGAGATTTAAAGAAAGAATGAAAATTGGTGTTGTGTTTAGGCACTTTACATGGCTAAATCAACATTTGGGTTTTCTGTTGGAAGAAGTTACAGTGAAATGATGGTATACATTCAGAGATGCTAAGAGTTTCTCCTCCTAACAAGAGCTATTTCAGGTTAATGTACAAATCTCAGCACTTTGCAGAGTACTAGCACAAAGCCCTATCCATTGTTCAAGTCCAAGCTTTAGGTAATATTTAAAGAGATAGATTTTTCTGCTCAACCATATCTACAGGGTGAATTTCACCTTTACTGTGCCATAACCATTCAGTTGTGGTTATTGCCAATATCAATGCTGAGCCTCTAGTGCTGTATTTCCTGTTGTCCAACAGGCATTAGTAAATTTAACTGCTATTGACCATATTGCTCTGATGTATGTAGTCATTATTTACTCATATAAATAATAAATTTATTTATTGAAAATCTCAAAGGTTCTCTCTGTTTTACCATTTAGATTTTTTTCCATATCTTTTGTGTTTTCATATATTTCCATGTTGTAGATTTAGGCATGTTCTAAAATAACATATAGTTTCAATTTTTTAAAAGGAATACTTAAAAAGTCTGCAAAAAGGAGAAAAGGAGAAAGAATAAGTTAACAGAAGAGATGAGTGTTTTGTAGGGTTTGGGGCTTTTTTTTATTTTTTTGAGAAAGGTGTGTTTTCTGTAAAATATTCCTTTGACACTGAAATTGAGATAAACTCCCTTTCCAATCCTTATTTCAAAACTGGTTCCATATGCCAAGGATGTAAGAAATCTTTCTTGGGATATGAATTATTTAGCAGTTTCTCATGCTGAAAGCCCAGCAGCAAAGCAACAGCTAAGAAAAAAATGTAAGGAGGCAAAAAGAGAATAGTTGGGGTTTTTTTTTCTTGGAAAAAAATTATTCTGCTCAAAAAGCTTAAAATACAACACATTCTAAAAAGTGATTAATGCTTGGTGAATTTAGCAGTACATCATAATCAATTACAAAGCATTGTATAACCATGAGGAGTGTTTTGAATTAACAAAGCTGTGGCATTCAAAAGCAAGTCTGTGATTCTATTTCTGGTTCAAAGCCCTGTACTTTTGAAGGAAAGATATAGATACTTTTTATGTATCTAAAATATATAATGAACAATAATCTTCATTATAATTGTGTAATATTGTCACTGTCCATGAAGTCAGTATAGACACCCACCATGAATATACTTGAAGAAAGAAAATATATTTCCTCCTGATAGTCATGCAGAATTACGTTTTCCCCTCTTTCATTACAGGGAGCATTTGCCCATCCTTCACTGTCCCCTGAGCAGGCAGGGAAGAGCAGGATAGCAGTCTGCAGCTCTCGATGCTGTGAACATTAGCACTTTCTGCTTCTGATGTGGTCCATGGGATTCAGAAAGGCATGTACTGCCATGAAGTGCAACTCCTGGTGTTCAGTGGGACCACAGGATGTCCCCATTCCTTCTGGAATGGCCCTGTGTGCTGTTCTGAGCCCAGAAAGTAAGACATGCTGGCTTACAAGTCTCAAAAATATTCCAAGTTTGAGTGACTGAATAGCATGAGAGCATGTGAAATTCAGTGTATTGGAGCTAAATGGTAAACAAAGCCCCGTGGAAGAAACAATTTAGGTGTCTTATTCACCTTGATGGGTTTTCAGTTACCCTTCCTGTCAGGAAAAGGAAACCTAGGATCATTTTGAACAGCTTGTTAGATTGGCAGCCTTCAAGAAATTAATACAGAATACTGGATATATTTTAAAGGAGATAAAGATTAACATGCAGAAAAACATCACAATGTTACAGAAATCTTCCATGCTTCCTCACTTCAAATACATTATTCTGTTATCATCACGCCCTCTCAAAGAGGACAGAAGTGAGATAAACAGAACATGATGAAACTAACACAACAGTTCTTCAGGACTAGGGCTGGTGGCCCTCTGAAGTGGGGGAAACTTTGCCTTCGGTACATATTTACTAAGTATATAGAATACAAATTCATCCAACACACAGGAGTTTCTGATTCTTTCTGCACAGACATCTATTTGCAACAGAGTAATCCTTTGATTCCTACCATCTCCGTGTTAAAGTCCAGTCAGAATTAAGTAAAAGAGTATCATAAGTCTCACAGTAGAATCATATCTTTACATCAGACTTAAGAAAATTTTAAAAAGTTAATCATGGGAACACTGACAAAAGTATTCTCTGAAAATGCTCCTGGATATTATTATACTTTAAATACCATGCTTATGGCATTACTGCTGCATTTCTGTACATTCACAATGGTGTGATTTATATCGGTCCAAATTAGTACAAGAGGTTTTGGACTTACTTTGCTGACCTTTTGCCACACCAGGGTAGTATGGATCGTGTTACATTTTCTTAATTTTATACTCTTATCTTTGGTATCAAGAGTTGTAGACAAGATATGAAATAATACAGAATTATCAGAAAGCATTTAATAATAGGCACTGTTTGAAAAAATTCAGAAGAAAAATTCAAGATGTTGAATTTAAGAAATGTTTTATTCTTTAATTTCTAACCTCCATTTACTAGACACAGACTGTTGATAGTTTTATCTGATTTGGACTAAATATGTTAGAATCAAAGGATAAGTGGTTTTATTTGTGGTTTAGTTATAATTAGTCTTTTGAGAACAATTTTACATATTTTTCCTGAGTTGCCTTTTATTTTTTCTCCCCATTTAGGATGATTATTTCAGAAACTGGAATCCAAACAAGCCTTTTGATCAAGGTAAAGTTAGTACATGTTTTGTGGTTGTCATCTGCTATTTTGTGATATACTTCTATATATTTTATGCCTTTCTTCCTCCTTCTGTCCCATGCATCAGTGAAGAGCTATATTCATACTTAAATCTCATTCCCAATTTAGTCACAGCTTGAGGTGGTTTATGTATAATGGTTTGACTCATCTCTATATATTTCAGTCATGTTTTGTTGTCCGCATCTATTCCAGCTTATATCCAATGATGATATATATACTTAGATTCTTGATAACCATAAATGTCAGTATAACATGAAATTTAGAACAGGTATCTTCACTTAAATTTTCTTTCATGCTAAAAACTTTGCTGAATGATGTCATAAATGTAATTATACTTCCTAACTTTCAAGGGACCAGTTCTTTGAAGCTAGTTATGATGTGTGAATTTCAGTGCTGTTTTTCAAAACAAAAGCATTTGGTGTATATGCTGATGATTCACATACAGATTCTGTAAATGGCATTTTGCACTTTGTCTTGGTAAGTTAAGTTAAGTTGTGGCATTATCACAGAATCCCAGAATGGTGGGGATTGGAAGGGACGTCTAGAGATGATCCAGTCCAAGCCCCTGCTAAAGCAGGTTGACCTCAATAAGGGTGCATCCAGGTGAGCTTGGAAACCTCCAGAGAAGACTCCACACTCTCTCTGGGCAGCCAATGCAAGGGCCACTTTACCCTCACTGCAAATATGTTTTCACTTGTGTTCAAATGGAACTTCCAGCGTTCTGGCTTGTGCCTCTTACCCTTTGTCTCATCACTGGCCATCACAGACTGGTCCCATCCTATTAACATCCACCCTTCAGGTATTTCTAAGGGTTGATAAGGTTCCCTCTCAGTCTTCTCCAGTTTCTGCAACATTTTGTCATCAAAGAGATCTTCTAGTTCCTTCTTTATCTTTGTAGCCCTCTGCTGGACACTCTAGAAGTTTTATACCACTCTTGAAATGGAGACCCCAAAACTTTGCTTCAATTTCTGGATCAGCCATCAAAGATTAGGAAAAAACATTCCTATTGTTGTGTCCAGGATAGCATGCCAGGAAAAAGAAGTTCAAAGCGACAACTTAGAAGAGATTGGAGATAGCAACTCCACACCTGGCGTTCTCTGCTTGGTGTTCATAGATAGCAAAAAACTTTGCAAATAGATGGTAAGAAACATTCACTTTAAAAAATAGAGAAACGTCACTGGAAATTGAATCTCACAGTAGTAGAAAACACTGTATGTAAAGAAGCCTCAGCAGTTTATCCTCTAAAAGAGATACAAAAATGGTGCAAGCTGATAGTGTGCTATAATTTTGTCCTTACATTCAGAATATTGCTCTTTAACTTTGCTATTGTTTCTATTTGTCACTCTGACACTAAGGTTCTGTATCGGTCCATCCTCCAAAAATACAGTATCATACCACTTAGGTCTTATATTTCATTATTTCTTAAAACTTTCTAGATTTTTTTTCAGGTAAAATGTTAAAAATTACATTTTTGCACAGCCTCTTTTCATTTGGTAGAGCCACTTATCAGTTGTTTGATTTGTGGAGGACGACAATGCACACTATAAAGCACAAGTCAGTTAGCTTCTCTGTTTGCCTTTTGACAGTCGCTCATTTTTCCTGTTTGTAATGTTCAGTGAAGCTCATATAACTCCTGCATATGAGGTGAGAATATTGAAGCTGTAAAATCACAGGTGGATGGTAGACGCATTGCTTGAGAGATTTTTAGAATCCTGGATTTCTTTGACTGGCTTTAGTTCATTCAACATCATGACTGATGATGTTGAACATCAGTGAACAGTCCTCTCTTTTGGATCCTGTGTTCAAAGTTAAGTGTCATTCAAGTAGAGTGTGAGACTTCCTTTGCCCTTCAAAATGTGAAGTGGCTACCTGGATGTATAGTTGTGATTTTACATTCAGAAAAGATATTCCTGCAAGTGCTTAGTTTGGGCAAATTACTGAGCATGCCAGTAGCATTTTGTTGTGGCTTTCTTTTTAATCATAAACAAGAGTTCATGATGAAACAATCACAGTGTGCTACCAGAAGGAAACAACAAATCAAAAAATACATAGCTGTCTTCAAGCATGACTGGGGTCTGGTGTCACTGGGATTTAACCAGTTAAAGAATGGTTAAAGAATACTAGATAATTTGCTGCAGAATTACAGGACGTGGAAAAACTAAAAGAAAAGACAAGTCATGTTACAGAAAAAAAAAAAAAACATTTTTATGCTCCTGGAAATCAAGTAGTATGAAATTATACTTGTGAATCATACCATAAATAAGAAGAAAGAGTGAACCAGTTAAGGAGGAGTAGGAAAGGCTTGAACAAATGAATGAAGTGATAGCCAAATAAATGAAGGCCAGTTGAGGAGATGAAAGCACAGTGCTTACTTTATTTGCTTTCCATTTGAGCTGTGACAGTCATTTGTTATACAAATGGAAGTTATAAAAGAGGGCAGCTTTGTTGATGGCTAAGGGATGGAGCAGAGTGAGCAAGCACCTGCATGATGCTTAGTTACTGGTTGGGGTTAAACCACCATGGAACCTTCTAAATTTCTGAAATATTTTGGAGGAAAATAACCACTGGAAGTCTCCGATGATGCTTTAAAAAATGTCACTTTACACCCACTTCTGTATTTCATTGCCAAACGTGTTCCAGGTAGTGTCTGTAGGTAGCTCCCAGGAATATTATTGGGGGCTTATACATGTTAGACCTGAATAGCGTTATTTTCTCTGTTTATGGAAATGGAACTTCAGTGTCAAAGGAAAAGAAAAGGGGATGTTTTTGTCAAGGAAAATATCCACAGAGATTTTTTTTTTCAGAGGCATTTGAGGGATTTAGGTTTACAAATCCTATTTACTTGAAATGGAACTCTTGTTCCTACCACTTTCAGAGGCCTTATGACCCCCTGTCTTCCCAGAGGAAAAGCAAAATGGTAAATCCTGGCAAAATACTGCAAGAAGATTTTGAACTGACATGGTTTAAAACTGTCTTGTTCATTGTGTTACTGAGGTGTCTGACTCTGGGCAAAACTACAAATTTTAGAGAATCTAAAATCAGACATGGATACCTTGAAGCAATACAAACAGTTGTACATCTGTTAAAGATTCCTGTCTCTTTACAAAGAGAAAGATCATTTCTCTTTCAGTGTAAATTTTCTCCTAGACTATGGATAGCCTGTCTTCAGAAGGCAGAATGCAGACAAGATGATGCAGTCTGACTGTGATACTCTGCTTTGTGCAGAAAGCTGTGCACTGCTTTTTTTGTCATTTAAATCTCACAAATGGATTTTATTTGGCCAATAACATCGTTCTTTTGACAAAGAGGTCACTACTCTTGGCCATGGCAAAATTCACCCTGACTAGAACATTAAAATAGCCACTCATACTTTTCTAAAGAGATTTCTTACACACACACACAAAAATTACCTTCTAAAATAAAAAACTGTTGCTTAGTTTAGTTACATAAACATGGAACATATGACTCTTTAGATGCCATTGCTTATGTTGTTGGCAGCCAAAAATTTAAGAGAAATTATATCCTGTTGCTGATTTGAGACCTATGAATATGATACTGACAAACTAATCTTCACTTTATACATACATATAGGTATACATATGTATATAATTGTATATATACTAGGTACATGTGTACCATTTAAATAGGAAGTGCTAAGACAAGAGATAGAAGGAATGCTTTTATTCTCTCTGAGATTGAATTTCTGTCATTTTCCATGCAGAGAAAAGGGAATAGTTTGAAGAAAAACAGTTCTCGATCTTTCACGTGGTGCAAGCTGAAAGGAAATAGTTTAATCTATCTTTAGACTTCTCCATCCTCTCTGCTCTGACATATTTTTTTTCATGTTGTTCCTTTTGGCTTTGGGGTGTTTAAATGCCCCCTATGCTTTTGTCTTATTTTGGAGATTAAAAAAGGTTTTATTTTGTATTCTTTGGGGTTCTTGTATCTAGAGAGCATGTTCAGATCCTGCAGTACGGAGCCCTACTTTGCTCCAGAGAACTCAGTAGGAGCTTTATGTTCTCACCACACAATTGTTATTTTGAGAGATGTCTTGAAGGCAATGTTTAACTTCACAACACCAAGTTTCTTCCTACAGTGACTGAAGAGCAGAAACTTCTCCAGTGGGACAGTGAAAACAGCCAGCTGCCCTTCTACCTGGGTTATGTGGGGAAACCTAAGTCTAGCATCACTAAGCTAAAGTGAACTTGTGTGAATATCCCCTCTTTGGGACAAGTCTATTTTTCTGTTGTTGTTTGAAATCTATTTCTACATTCTAAACCTAAGATATTATAATTGTGAAATCTTAATGTGGAAGCCAGACTGTAGAAGCACCATGGTAGGGCAGGATTTAGAAGTAACTGAAGGTGGCTATTACCTACCAGGAGTGATATTGCAAGGCCACTGGAGGATTCAGTATGTTTAACAGTTTAAAAAACCAGCAGTAGTCAGAAGTTTTGAAAATCAGCAGAGTTCTGCTTCCAGGTTTGTTCTTCATTTGCATATTTTAAAGAAGAGTCTACTGGGTCCAACCAACTCTATATTCTTTTGTAAAAGAATCTAGCTTTATTCAGCAGATTGAATTATTTAATTAGGCATTTACAAACAGTAGCAACAATCTGCTTTCTACTCGCAATGCGGAGAGAAGTCACCGCATATATGTTTCAAGAGAAGAAATACCTTGTTTTGTAAAAAAACATACATGATTTTCACTGGAACAATCCCTAGAGAGTCACACAAGATATCTTTGCATAACATGCCTGTTCAAGGGAAGTCAACTTGAATGATTCAGCTGTGTCTCAGAGGGTACTTGAGTGATCAGAATTTACTTTTAGCCTAACCTCCAGCCCAGCTCTTTATTCATTTTGAACCCAGGAGAAACCGATACAAAGGTGAACATCTTACCAACTCAGCCAGACTAACAAGACATTTGGACTGCAGAAGGCAGGAGAGCGTACAACCTGAAAATGATTGCTAGTCATTAATATTGAACTCAGTCTGTCAGAGTTGCACAAGACTAGAAGGAGCAGGTTAGTCAGGAATTTAAAATACGAATCAAAGGGTTGGGTTTTTTTTTTCTGACAAGGTCATTTGACAGTTCTTAAGGAGCTTGACAGCTAACAACATACTTTCCTAGTCTTCTCCATCTACTTTGGAGAAAGAGAAGAGCTGATCAGGGAAACGTTTAGCATTAACGTTCTCAAGTCAGAGATTTTGGTATGGTAATTAAATGTATCTGATGTTCTGCATCTATTCAGACTTGCCAAAAAATTAACTCATTACGACTTAATGTAGGATTTTAAGTGAAAAATGTTAAATAAAAAAGTAATTGAGTTACTGAAGATTTCTGCTAAAAACCACCTCTCAACAGCTGTACTAAATTCTTCGAAAGACATATAGATGTGATATTCTAGTATTCTGATAGAATGTACAAATAAGAGTACATTTTGTTAAGTTTAAAATTGCTGGAAACAGTTTGGAATGATGTCCAATTTGCTTGCCATATGGCTTTTTTAAAAGCACCATTACCCAGAACATAGGAACTGTGGAAGTAATGGGATGCACTTCATATTGCAGCTACATAAGCTCTGAATCCAAAACTGCTTAGACCATTGATCTGCCATTATTATTAACGACAAGACTGTAGAAAGACACTTAAGAGGGTGGAAAAACTTGATTCTGTTGTAGTCTTGAGCTTTTTTTCTGAAGTCTAAATGATGAAGTCATTTAGTCTGATGACTAAAACCATCCACTGAACTGTGTGAACTGTCTGTTAAAATAGGTACAAGTCTCACCTTTTCCAGTGTGACTGTGCCACTGTCAGATGATTGCATTGGACTGGTCTGGCCTGAATCTCCTATATCAACCTTGCCTCCTACACTACTGGTTAGAGACATAGTAAAATGTTACCCATCACTGTTAATAGAAATCTCAAGTGTTCCATGCTGCTGGACTTCTCAGGAAAAGAAGGTCCTAGTTAGAAATGGTCTGAACATCCCTTGTCATCTTCCAGCCTTTGTTTTTATTTTCACTATTTTTGTTCTGAGTCCTCTTCTCCAGTAACTAAGAAATATGGACAGGGATGTTACTTCTCAGGGCTTTTATTATTTCCCTGGGAAGAGGGGAAGATTAAAAAATTCCAAAATCATTGTTTCACTGTATTCTGTGAAAATCTTCATCTGCCCAAATCAGACCTATAAATGACTAGCTCTAATATCAGACACACTCATGTAAAGTCAACTACCATTATTAATTACAGATGTGAACTCTCTGTTATTTCAAAGACTTTCCCTTGAGCACTACTAAATGTCTGAACTGGCAACATACTCTCGTTTTTGAAGAGGAAACACTGCTTTTGTGTTTGCATGTGTATCATGGCCACCAGTGTAGTTTAGCCTGTGACTTTCACAGTCCAGCAACACCATTGAAGTGAATTTGTCAACTTGAGAGCTTTCTATCCACAGATGGATGTATTGGTATTCATGCGTCCTTCCTCTGCATTGACTTGTACCTGTGTCTTTCCAATGCCTACCTGACAAATACAGACTCCAGAAAGGACTTGCTGCAGCTGTGCAGAATAAAGTTTACCTAAAATTCATAAGCCATCCAAAACAAAAAGAATGATAATGGTAAGCCTCTGATGCAGCATGAAAATCATAGAACCTGCAATTATTTTTTAACATGTGATTTTCTGTTACCCCAGTTAAGATGTTCTTTCAGAAAAGCCTGAGTAAATTCTTTTCAGAGAGTTGTTCATTACTGTACACATCTCTAGCTACAAATATATGTTAGTTTCATAATAAATGTTTTCTATTACTGTGCCTCAGATGGCAGATTTCAATTGAATAACTTATTTTGCAATTTATTTTTTGACTGTGGCTGAATTAGTTTTAGAGGCTCATTCATAGGATGTCTGCACATGAATTATGTTTGTAAATCTTCAGTAAATCAGTACAACTTTAAAACAGGCTAACTGAATCAACAGAAAACAATAGCTGAGATGCAGCACATGAAATATATGTCTCCCATGAAATGCAGTTTGAGTAAATATGGTTGCTTATATCCTCCAGGAAAGTGCACTTGGTTCTCTTTGTGTGCTAGAAGCATAGTATTACATTCCTTATAACCTTGTAAGAAACCAATTTTATCATTAAATATGGCATCAGAAGTGTCAGAGATGGGGTCCCTATCTATGATTGCATTATTGCTGATGTACTTTGAACTGAGAGAGTGATCGATAGGTTACTTGTCTAGAATTTTATTCACACTTGGGGAGCACTTGTTAGTTTTGTCAATAAAGGTGCTAGCTTTGTTTAGTATCTCTTACTTTATTGACTATGAAGCAGCCATGATTTTTTTTAATGGAAGATTCATGCCTCCCCATGCTCATTTGACTCCCATTGACGTACATACATTTTTGTGAATGTCACAGGGCCCAGCCCTGCACTCACATCACTTAGTGAGCAGGAGTCTCCTGCTCTTTGTTTCAATTCAGTATACAGCAGTTCATTTTTGGAAGTCTTTTAAAACTTAAGTGAGTTTGGAAAATATATACCTGCAAAGCTTGCTTCATTATTTGCTGTGAGAGAGACCCCAGAGTATTCTTCAAACTATCTACTTCAGGTTTCTATCCTGATTTAACAAGTCCAAACCAATCAGGAGAAAGTCTCCAGCTTTGAAACAGTATTTGACTTAAGTCTAATACTATACCATCTAATATTTATACTGCATGTCAGAGTGAGTTTTAACTAGCCAGTCCGAGTAATTTATACAATATTTAAACATCTTTATATGTTTATGAGTTAATAGATGATTACTGTCTTTTGATTCTAATTAAAAATCAAGAACTCCTGTGGAGAATAAAAGTAGGCATGATGCTTACAATGGCCATAAAAAAATGGTAGAATATAGAACTTTTAGGAAGAGAAGAATATCAAAATAAAGATAAATTATTTGGAAATCAGATTTCAGTGAACTGAGAGTTGGTAGGGTAGAAATGAGAGGAAGAAAAATTAGAATAATCAGCATTTCTTCAACATGGAGAGAACAAACATGGATTATCCAAAAGCCAAGAGCTTAGTTAATAAGGCTGTTTGTGACTGCAGTGGCAAGAAGTTATGTGAAGAAAATGCAGCTAGATTGAACTCTTAAGTGAGCACAAAACAGTAGCCCTAATCTCAGAAAGCCATGTACAAAATAAGCTGTTTGGGCAGGAATTTAGGAATAACATTTTTTTTACAAGTATATTAGAAGGAAGAGGAAAATCTAGAGGCCTCACTGCTAAGTGGAGAGAGAGGCTTAGATAAAGGCAGTGCTGAGAAGGGGCAAAGCATTGTTACCCATCTTTGCTTTGACTTGTGTCAAAGTGTAAGATTCTGGATTAGGGCAAGGACAGGCTCAAGTAAATTAGATATTTGCAAATCAGCTGGAATTAAGTGAATTGACTGAAAAAAAACCTCTAAAGGTACTGAAAATTATCTTTCAAAATTGATGAAATTGTAGAAGACTGGGAAAGGACAAGCAGCGTGTGTGTGTTTTTAAAGTTAAAAAAAAGGAAGAAGGTAGAAAATGATATCCTGTGAGTTGAACCTGAAATCCTGAACAAAATAAAAGAACTGGAATAAATGTAAATCAAATATTTGTTAGCATAAAGAAGGTAAGGGTGTGGATGTCAAACTACCCTAATTTTCTATGACATTTACAGGACTGGAGACTCAGGGATAAGCTTGCAGTAGCACATGTCTTGACTTTAATAAGGATTTTGACATTGACTTACATGACTGTCTTATAAGCAAGTTAAAGAAATATTGTCTAAAAGAAATAATTACGAAGTGGATACAAAATCAATAGGAAAACAACATTCTGGCAGTAGCTGTCAATGTCAGGCTTGGAAAGATAAATTGAGTAGCATTCCTCAATTTGGGTTTAGTATTATTCACCATTTTCATTAAACTGTAGGTCTTGACATTAGTGTGCTTATTAAGTGTAACATGTCAATAAAATTCACAGTCACATTAAGAAATTAAAGAAATGGTCTGAAAACAAAGGATAAAGCTCAATATGGGCAGATGCAAAGTTATTAGGTAAGAATAATCATCTGTACCAAACAGGATGAAAAGCAATTGGATAGTAATAAATTCAGAGGAAAAGAGTAGGGATTACAATGGATTACAAATAGAATATGAGTCAACAATGTCATTCTGTTGCAAAAAAAGAGGCAAATGTTGCACTGGCACGTGTAACTATGAGTAATCCTACGGCTCTAGTCAGTGCCAGTAAGACCTTGGCTGGAATATCTTATCCAGATTTGAGTACCAGGCTTCTAGAATAGTATGAATCAACTGGAAAAGTACCCAGAGAGAAGTAACAGATGTAATCAGAGTTGTAGAAAAGAGTCTACAAAGACTGAAGGAGAGATGCACCAGAGAGAAGACAAACAAAGCAAAACAGTCCACAAATTCTATTTTCAAGTATGTAAATTTAATTGCAAAGTAGAGGAATTATTCTCTCTCCTTTGTGGATACAACAAGGAGAAATATGTTTACATTGCTGCAAAGATTAATTTAAGCCATTGTAATGACAGCACTACTTAAACGTTGTGAGAAATATTTTGAAGAGGATGTAGAGACGGTCTTTGAAGGTGTTCTGAAACATGTTAGTCAAATGCCTTGCAGCTAATGACACATTGATAGCTGATTGAGCTGCAGTGAAGGGAAATAGAATCAACATCATTCCCAGAATTGCCATTCTAGCACTCTGATTCTGTGAGTGTATTTTGATTAATAGAACCAGCTAATTTCTTTGAAAGCACAGAAGAAATGATGAAGAAAGTGTTTCTTAAAATAGATTTCCAGTCAAAGTGACGAAGGGAAAATAAATGAATCAGTATAATTGACAGAAATTTTGGAACCACCTGAAAAAATATAGGTTCTCATTTTGATAGGAGTAATTAATATTGAGCAAAAATTTCAAGGTAGATACCAACCATGGTATACATAGAATTGCAAACTTCCATGAATATAAAAAGGGATTGACAAAAGGCAGCTTGTTTTACTAACTACTCCTTTGCTTTCCAATGTAGAATCAGGAGACTGTCCTATGGATGATTCTGGATTTTTGTCCAGGCAGGGCTAAAGGTCATGATCTAGCCCCAGTGATAAAGATTTGGATGAAAATCAGTTAACTATTCTCTTTCAACTCATTAGATAAAACATGACAATGCATATATATTTAGGAACTAAATCTTCTTCTACTATAAACTTAAGTGCCAATGTAATCAAAACATTATTTGAATCACAGTTATTTTTCTTCCCATCGCTACATTAAAGATATTTGCATAAACTAATGTTATTTCTACTCTAATCTGATTGCTTGCATGGAATCTTTACAATCCTTGGTCATTTGGAAAGTTACTTTAAGCTAAAAATGATGCTAAGCAGTACACAGTAAGATGAGTAATGAAAGTTTTCGAATGTATTCTGGTGGTTTTCTGTACGAAGAAGTCTTTGAATCATAGCACATTGAAATTTAGTATCAGTTTGGTAAGCATCGTTTAGTAATTTAATTGTATTTTGTCTTTTCTTTCTGTATCCATTGAGTGCAATATATGAATGGACTTTGCCATACATTGGTGTGTGTCTGTGTTTTCAGTTATTGCCCAGCAACTTTCTTTCAAGATCTTGTTAACATTGTTGTCTTTACATTGTCTTTAAAGTGTAGAGGTGGGAATTTGACTTCCACTGTCCTTCCTGAAGCCTCTGTTTGAGAAGTCGATCTATTTTATCTAGGAGAGATTAGTAAAAGCAGTATTGTTGTCTCTTATATGTGCATTCTTGCAGTGCCTCTTTATCCACATGAGAGGGATGCATATAGATGAAGTGCTGCCCCAAAATGTGGAACCATCATCTTTGCTTTAACCACAAGGCAAGACAGTAGGGTCAAATCTATAATATAAATAGTATGTATTCCTGGGATAGCTTTAATTTGTAAGCTGAGCAACTGAATCACTTAGTCCCTCACTTGCCATGTTATCTTTAACAACAGATGAACAGAACTCTGTGGTAAATGGATGTACAGATAAGCAATCCCAAGGATCATTGCACATTACAGCAATTTGTAATGCAATGTAAGTGAGCATTATTGTAATTATTTTAGTGTGATACATCAGTGTGTTTATGGAGTTTCTCCTTTGTTTTAATTGATGAGGGTTAAAAAAAATAAGAAAAGTGCACACAAAATTCTCAAAGAGCAAATGTATCTTTTCTGTGAAGGCTCCAGCATGTAAGCCTATGTTTCTGTTCAGTGGAGACCTTTGTAATGACCTTTCATATTTAAAACCAAGCAATCAAAAGTTGCTGACACAGGCTGAAGAAGTTTTTGAAACTGAGAAAGGGAAGAACTCCTGCTTTTCACAGTGTTAAACACAGATAGCTACGAAAAAAAATGTGCCCGCTTCTCTCTCAGTAGACCATAACACTACCTAAGGCACCAATGTTAGCTGAGAGAAGCCATGATTTGTTAACTCTGTTCTGAACTGTAGCACTAATGGTTTTTGCAGTTATAGTAAATTCATTCTAGCCCACAGGACGTATTTGTCCTCAAAATTCAGATTATTTTTAGCTATCTCAAAGGAGATCATAGTGCAATAATTGTGTACTACTTGTATAAGCAACATTCTGGTCTTTGCTTATATCAGTCATCACCCCCTTGCATCCTTGATGTTTGCAGAACTGCAAAATGTCCATTCTTCAAGTGCCAGTGCATTTGTTTCTCTCCCTCTCTAAGGACTACTATACCCTTAGAAAGGCATTATGTCTTTATGTAGTTTTTCAAGAAGCAGTGCTCTTTTTCTGTTAAAGCTTCTCAGCACCCCTTTCACAATGAATGTCCAACTGATAGCCATTTATATAATCAAAAGACAAAGGCTCCTGTTCATCCTCCAGGTTGTCTTCGTTAGCTATCTGTCTTCCGCAATTGCCTACTTCAGTAAGCTTTAGTTACTTTGGTAGCCTTATGTGTTTAAAAACCTGTGCTTAACTATGTGAGAATTTTCTTAACTCTTGAGAAATTCTCAGGTTGCTGTCATAAAAATGCAAGGAAAAAAATTAATATCTCCAGAAATTCTGCTTGGTCCTGCTTGGTCCTTCTGCATGCACCATACATCAAGGGGAAAATTACTTCTTCTAACCCTTCAAATTGAACATCTGCATGAGTGTCTGCTAAAACCTGACATTCATGATAGAGCCTGAAAAGTTTTCAGCAATCACACATATCTTTTGGTTTGCTTGTTTGTTTTTCTTTTTTATTTCTTTTTTGTGTCTTCTTACTAGCGTGGGAGGAAAACATCTGATTTATCTGAATGTCTCCTTGGGTTGAGAACTTTTACACGGGTCAAACCATTTGAAATATCCAAGGAAAACTTTGAAAAGCCATGTTGCATTCAAGCCATGAAAAACAAAATTCTATTTGAAAAATACCAGCATGACCTTAATGTAGATGGTACTTGAAACATAAGTATATTGGTCTTGATAGTTTAGAGCCTAAAGATCATGAGCTATTACTTGTCATCTTTAGATACTTCTTCATTAGAACTCCTGAGTATGCCATTGCTATGTACTGGACATTGGTTGTTCTCACTCCTAATTTCCTAACTTTGCTCCCAGCTTGATCATTATTCTGTTGCAAGAAATGTGACTTGGTATTTAGGCAAACATTTTTCATTTTCTTTTGTTTCTCCTTCTGAGCTGCTTTTTCATAAAGTGGAACTTCTAGTGTATTTTCCTACACAGAACTGTGTCAGTAACATTTTCCCAATGCCTATAAATAAATTAGATATACTGTGCCTTGAAAGAGGAATTGCTATCCACTGGTGTTCCCTCTACCTACAAAACATTTATCTTCTTTCAGTTTCTGTTGGTCTGCTCTTCCTTGACTTTGTATAGGAAGTTGCATTCACTTTGTCATGTAGTGTCTTTGTGTGTAGCGTGCTTCATGTATGAAACTACTGCAAACACCTAGGATGGATAGCTGCTTTTGAAATGACATCAAAGATGAACTTTTTGACAGATGGAACTGTTGATTTAATTTGGATATGGGCCTTTTTTGTATTAGTCAGTCAGGTAGTGTATTTTTCAAAATGAGGAGAAAAAGGAAAGGTTTGAGAGGAGAGAGGAGCCATCCATCTAGTGGGAACAGGGACCTTGAACCTAAAAGGAAGAGTGCGTTCAAGAGCTATATGTGTTGGTTTTATAAAGGTGTGACAAATTAATTCCTTTTTACACTGCGTTTTTAAACAGAGCATAGTTGCTTAATTTCATCTCATCTGCACAGTTATCCAAAAGCCAGATGCCTAGCCTGAGGTAATTGTCACTGAACTGTTTCAGATTAGGAAGTCACTTTGAGGTCCAGCTAAGACTAATTAACTTTCAGAAAGTTAGTGCCCACCATGTGCTCGTTCAGGACACTTCTGAACATGTTTACATGGCTTGATGATCAACAGATCATTTGCATAGTTTCCCAGTGCACAAAATACTGTTAAAAATTCATTCTGTTGTCTGGGAAAAGAGATGGATCATAAGTTGTCTACTTATGCTAAAACAGAGTCACTTAAGGTTCACAGTTACACCAGTTCTGCCAGGTTTTCAAAGGAAGCAAAGGACTCAGAGGAAATGTGTGACATTAAATAACAATGACAGATGTCCCTTACCAGCGGGATTCTCCTGGAACACGCCCTCTAAGCATTTTTATCATCTTTGTGAAGGCTTCAGTATTTGAAGATTTCTCAGATAAGAGTATTGCAAAGCACCCAACAGTCAGTGGGAAGTGTGTTGAGGTGAAGGCTGCAGGAGCTGGAAATTTATGACAGTGTCACTTCTACTGTTTGAATGTGAAGAGATAAGGAAGAAAGAGAAAGCTGAGAGAAGTGGAAATGAAGTATGCAGTAGATCATGTTTAACACTTTGAAAAAGAATCGGGTAGTTTAATAATGGATTTTCTGTGTGACAGTACTTTGACATACCTGCTTCCTACCTGTCCATTAGTATGCTGTCTGTTTTGTCAATCTAGCAAAGCGGAGTCTCTTGCTTGCTTTTCTGAAAGATCTGGAATTATGTGATCTCTATGCAGCTTTTAAATTAAAAATTATTGTTTTGAATTAAACTGCTGAATCCAGACTCTCCAGACCTTAAGATAAGAAGTTTTTATCTCACTTCTACTTAGTATTCAGGGAAAGAAGGGATGGAGTTTCAGGAGGTTGCTGGAGCAAGGTAGTACAAGGTGGAAACACTGCTTTCTTTGAGATGAAGAGGCCAAAAGGGAAGATTTAAGGGTATGTCTGGAGCAATGGAGTTTTTTAATGAAAAGAGTTTTATTAATTTTTTTGAATGTCTACTTTAAATTCTATTTTGGTATACAAGCATGCTTATTTTTAAGGTACTGTATAATTGTAGCGTTCTTATATGTAGGCAATTTCCTCAACGGTGAGACCACTTAGTTTGAGAAATTAATTTTCAGCATTCTGACTAATTAAAAAAGCTCATTAAAATATTTGTACGATCTATAGTAGGAAGCTAATAACAATGTGGTTTTTTTCTTGTATTTCAATTATGGTAGATGTGAATTAACTAGTATTTTAATAAAAATTAGTAGCAGCGTTTATTTTCCATTGTGTGGTGTGAATTTAGGTGACATGTCTCAAGCATAAAGAGCCTAGGGTGTGGATATGTGTGGTGAAAGGATTTTATTTTAATGAATTATAATATAATTGCCCTGTCTTGGCAATTAAAGTTGGGCATTAAATCTTAATTCATTACTTCCTTTGCATCCTTTTTTTTCTTTAGGGAGAGCAGGAAAGTACAAAAAATTCCTTTAAGCTTATAAAGCTGGAAGACATGTATGACAAATAGATTTAAAAAGGATTACTAAGAGGTAGAACACAAAGGCGGAATTAAGTCAGTGTCAAACTCTGCCCTCAGTTATGTGCAGGCTCCTTGGTGAAGTTACGGTGATTTAAGTTAAGCTTAGACTTACATTACTTGGGACAGAAAATATATGCTCATTGGGTATTTCTCTTTTTCAATCATTCTAGTATAAACCTGACTATTGGGCAATTGTATCATGTACATTTTCTTGTCCATTTAGACATCATGTATTATGAGAACAGTTGAGCAAATTTGGGCCAAATTAGCTTCTCTTTTTTAAAGCTGGATGAATTGCTTCTCTTGGATTGTAGATTTACTCCATTTCTCCTCTGGTAGATAAAAGTACGAAGGTGCAAAACCAGTGTTGATTATGTTGGTAGAAATATGTAAAACATTAGGAGGGTTAAGAAGCCACCTTCTCATCTTTTGCCTTCCCTGTTCCTCAGTCCTGCTGGAGGTGTTCTTCTGAGTAGTGACCAGTACCATGGTGTGTCGCCGACGGAAGGAAGACACAGTCGCTCAATATGAGTGATCAGTATGCTTCGTTTATTAATCGTGCTTATCCAATACTTATACTATGGTTAATTAACTCATACATAGTGCAAAGCTAAGCTCCTAATTGGTGCATATACAAAGGATCAGTCCCTNATGGTGACCTTGTTGTCTCTCGTGTATGTGCATGTCCATATTTATTTTAGCAGAATTGGACTAAGCTGGGGAAAATAATACAATATCAGAGGTATCTTGCCTCATTCTTCAATTGCTTATGAATTATAAGGCCATGGATTTGACATAAGTTTCAAAGTGAATAAGGCTCACAAAGCAGAAGAATTATACATATATTCTATTTTGTGGTTTTGCTGTCTTCTAGAGGATGACTTCACAGGAGAGACTGAAAACATATCAATAGTCTAACCATTAAAAAATGAGCACATGGCCAGATCTCTGACTTCCATAACTTCTTAGACAAATATGCTCTAAAAAACAGCCTGCAGATCCAGAAGTAGGTACAAGCTCAGCATGATCCCAAAGTTTGACAGTCTTAGTTCTGTTCTTCTAAATGCTGTCTAATGCTGTTATGTGCCGCGTCCTTCTACTGAAACAATTTCACACCTCATCTGCTAGGGATGAAAACGGTAAAGAACAAACTATAAATCCAACAAAATCTTAGTTTAGTAGATATATCATCCTATCAGAATATCATCACATAAATAATTAGTTCATCACTTCCTCGATCCGCTGAACTTGAAAACTTTGACATGGGTGATGTTATTTCAAGAGACTCTCAAGGAGTTAGCTAATCCAACCGTCCCCCAAGGCAGCATCAACTGTATCTTCATCTTTCCTGACAATGTGAAGACCTTCAGTGCAGGACACTCCACAGTTTCCTCAGCAATTTATTCTGGTAACTCTTAACCATTAGAAATTTGTAGCCTGAGCTTCCCTTTTTGCAGTTCAGACCTTTGAATTGAACACTTGTGAGCTATGTGCCATTGATGTGACAAACAATTGGATGCCATCTTAAATTTACTAAGCTTTTCTTTGTATGAAAGATTACTGTTACATTTCCATTCAATGCTGTCATCTTAACCACAAATCTGTTAGTTCTACTTCACAGGTCTTGTAATAGCCTTATTAGCCTCTCTCAAACTGATTACAATGAGGCATTTCAAACTCGTGACAGCAGATACTAAGAAACCAAGTGTTTAGCAACTAGAAGGTCATCTTCTGTGTGTGATGGTACACTGGTGAATATGCATGGGAGTTTCTGTATTTGTGCAGAACAATCTATGCATATGTGGCCACAGAGGTGAATATATTTGCTGCTGGTCTTGCAAATAGGCAGGATCAGAGTTGCAAGAGCGATGTGCAGTAGGATTTGAAATGGAACTTTCACATTCTGTTCTTTCCAGTTAAGCTAGATAGTTTGAAAGAGATTTTTATCACACCCTCGCAAGATATAAAAGTGGTAACACAGTTGTTATCAGGAAGAGTTGCTGATATGTTTTCCAGGGACCATGGCAGATTCTTCATCATCCCAGTTCCTTAGTGCTAGGGCATCAAGACACTGGAGCATGCATGTGTGTATCTGTGTGTCTCTTTGTATGTGTCAAGATCTTAATTATGCAGTCTTGTGATAAAACTTAGACATGCAACTGAGACTGTAATAAGTTTAGGGATATTATCTGGGCAGATAAACTACATATGTAACATTCCTCTTGTCCACCTTTTTCACTTCATGTGTTAGTCAATGTGTTATGGATCTGAAGAGGGTTGTAAACTATTGCACCCCTTTGGATTATTGACTGCTGGTATTATGGAGTTGGCAGCATTGACAGAACTAAGAGCTTGCCATGCACCTGATTCTTTAAGCACCTCTCCAAAGGTCTTACTCTTCTGGCTGGAAGCATGGACATGTACTGTTCATTTGCTATTTCTCTTCAATAGTTCCACTTTGTTTTAGCTGCTTTAATATGCAGAGACCTAAGAGATGATTTCATATGTGTATTCTGCTGTAAAGCTCCAAACATGAAATCTGAGAAGGTTTTCCTAAAATGGACTAATTATTCAGACCCATAAAGAATATCAATCTAATGGAATGAACAGGCCAGTGGTACATTCCCATTGTTGTATATGACTATTCATCTTTTACTTGATTGCTTGTAGACGTTTCCATTCATGTGATTGTCTCAGACATGCATTTGAAAAAAATACATCTTTCTTCAATATAACCATTTTTTGCATGTAGAATCAAAGAGAACTTGGGCATTTCATTCCTGTACTTTGGATTTCTTCATAAATAATGCAACCCTATGATTGTATTCCTTATACTGTTCACCAGAATCTCCATTTTTCAGTTTGAAACACTTGATGTTTCCACATTACTTGAAATAATTTCACCCTTCTTCCTTTCATCTGGTTAGATAATCCTTTAATCCATGAGCAGAACCAACAGGTCTTTTGTTTTTTAATGTTTTTCCTAGTGGATTGCTATAATACGCTATGGCAGTGCAGATAAAGCAAGATTGATCTGTTTATCAAATGACAGTTATTACCAGACCATTAATTCTGACTGCATAGATGATTAGAAGTACAGATTTTTACACCTAGGGCCAGTGATTTTTTTTTTTTTTAAATAATATGGATTTAGGATGTATTTATGCAGGCGGAAAATTGAATCAACGTTACCATCAGTGTATTAAATGCTAGCATTTTATTAGAGAAGAATTCCTTTAGAATATAGCAGTAAATATAAATAGAAGGGGGGAAAAAATAGGAAAACAAACCATAAGTATTACCAGGAAAAGTTTAGCATCTTTAAATTCCATTTTGGAATTTAAGTGTCATGCATGCCAAAAATCATTCTTTTTGTCTTCAGTGTATCACTCCTACATGATTTATGTGTGTTCTGCCTGCACACCTCTCCCTTTGAATCACTAAATGCTTGTGATGCTTTAGCTTATGTGCTTTGATTTGCACAGTTTGAGATAGAATGGTGTCCTGGACTGAATTAAAAATAAAAGACAACAAAAATTCTTTGCTATTTGGAGGGCAGACTTTTTTTTTTCGCTAGAAACAAATAGATCACTGATGTGACAAAGAATAACTCAGTTACTTAAACCTGACTCTGAGCAGCAAGACCGTGATGGAGATTTCTATGCCAAGCCACTCTTGTCTGAAGAGTCCAGTTCAGATACTGACTGTCAGGGATAGTGCACTTCCGTAGAAGACTGACTGTACAAGTAATGCCACACTTCTCTATACATCCCTTATAGCATTTCCTCTTACCAATTTGCACAAAGTTGTAATTTTACACCCATCAGACATTCTTGGTGCCAAAAGCTGTTTATAAACTGGATAAGGTGAGCACAGTTTCAGGTTTTCTAGTATAAAGGCATAAATGCATAAAGCTGAATGGGAAAATAAGTCAAGTTTGGTCAATGATCATCTTGAGAGAGGCCTTCCATGTGCAAGGGGCAAGCAAATGGATACATTGTCCATTGTTGTTCTACTCTGAATTCAGCCAGAGGCTACCTAGGAATATACTCACTCCAGTAACTGCAACCTGTGAGCACAGACTGAATGGAAAGGGTGCTGGTAGAAGAGTGGTGAAATACTTCATCCAGTTGACTGCTGCCTTCAGGTACCCCAAAACTGTTAGTTTTGTGGGACAGGGTCATTAATAAGTAGCACAAATCCTTAATGTGTAGCAAACTCCTGATTAGTTTATTTTTTATTACTATTTTAAAAGTAACAACTCTTTTTTTGTTGATTGTAGTCTATTTACTTGTGTCAAAAATGTTTCCCACACAGGCAAATCCCCTTAAACAAGTTAGGAACAATCTGGGACCATGATATAAAGTGTCTCAATTTTCTTTCTGGTTAGTTTGCTTGTGTGTTCATTCTTTTTTTCTTCTTCTTTATGCAAAACCTTTTAGTCTCAAATGTACCACATCAGCAGGGCTGATTGTTCCCTTTATGCTTTGCCAGTATCTTGCTGTAGAAGCAGATATGTCATCAGGCAGAACAGATTAGCCCTCATGTTGCAGGCATAACAGTATTTTCTCTAAAATTTAAAGTCATCAGAGGAAAAGGGAAAGGTAAAACTGAGGAGAGCCAAAAGAGCTAAAAGTGGACCTTTTAATCCCAGAAGTCAGAACTGCACATTCCAGGGCCAAAAAATAATGTTGGTCCTGCAGGAGTTAAGAAAACAAAGTGAATTTGTTTAAATGTGATCTCACACAGTTATGCTCAACTAGGTAACTAGAAAAGCAATTAAGGGGAAACCATCAGCAAGGGGACCTGCCAGAATGCAAATGAAACTGAAGATTACTGTTGTTTACCTTCAGCTTCTCTTAACTGAAATTACTTTTTGTTTTTTCTGTATTCAAGCACAAAGACAAGAGCAGTTTAATCTATTTTATGTCTTTTTCAGAACCTCCTGATGGGAATGATCATTTTTCCAATCTGCCTGATTTACTCATAGAGAAAGAGAAAAGTGTCCGAAAGAAGCTATTTTTATATGTTCTTCTGTTGCAAGATATAGTATTTACAGTTTCTCTCAATTTTTTTTCTTTCTTCCACACCATAATTGTCACTCCAAACATCATTCAAAATGAAGAATGTCTGTCTTTATCTACCTTTAACTAGACTTGACAGTGTATCGCTTTCTGTAGGTGGATATAGTGACATTGACTATATTCTCATTAATTCATCATATTAGGATGTGTTAGTGTTTTTCCTTTAATGTGCCTCTGCAGTGACATTATAACCAGTTTCAATAAAACTAGATAATTAGAGAAGTAAAATATTGCTAGAAAGGTTTGAGTAGTTTTTGCAGATGGAGTCAGTCATAGAAAAATTCCTTCTAGTATAACTTATCATGCATTGATTGCATGTAAATACACATAAGTAGTCCTCATGCATTCCTCAGAGCTTCTATATCTCACATTTAGAGTTAAAATATCTAGAGATGACCAGAAACGTGGGAATGTGTCATGTTGATATTGAAATTGGGTAGAATCATATTCCTTAAGGACAGTCATTGCATTCCTCATTGCGCTTTTATATTGAAAATTTGTAACCCAGATGTCTCTTGAGGACTCGGGCTCCCAGAAACTCATTATTTCCAATTATAAAATCTCCTAACACATGAAACCAGCTCACCAGATGCAAAGCCTTTACTTGGCTTCCTGCTTTTCATGTTCTTTCCCAGTGTGTTGAGGAATGGTCTTTCTCATTGCTTTCTCAAAGAGAGCAGTTCAGTAGCAGAATCTGCATCTTTCAGGGCCAGAAAGGCAACAAGGAATGCTTTCATCTTCTCTTCCTATCCTTCTGCTGGATTTAACCCCAACAGTGGTCTCAGAGGTCATATAGCTCTAACATTTTTTTACCCAGACCAAACATAATCTTCTGAAAAAGGTAGTCTGATTCCTCATACAGATTTCTCCAATACTTCACCAAACCCCCTGTGCTGTAATTTGTTGTTCCTTGTTCTGTCCTCATTTATATGGATAACAAACTTCAAGGATAACTGCTTGCTTTATGACAAGCATTTGCTCATTTCAAGACATATCATGGCTTCCTTTTTGAGTCTTTCCTTTCTCGACTAGTTCAGTCTATTTCCTTTTTTTATTTCCTTACAGATTGTATTCAAAATTTTATCAATTTTACTGTTCTCCCTTGAACTCTCATCCTCCTCTTATCCTGTATATCTTGATTATACTTTTACCCAGACAGAGACATATTCCAACTGAGGGTATCAACGATGCTTAACAAAGCAGAATAGTTATCTCCCATGTTTTAGTTAAGACTTTCCTACTAATATGTTCCGGTAAAAAGAGTTTGCTGTTTTGCAGCAGCTTGACAGTTTTGATTCCTATTCAGCCTGCAGTCCATTGACACTCTGGGATCTTGTTTTGTATTATTTCTGCCTAGTCAATCCCCATTTTGTGTTTATTCCTTTGATTTCTGTTTTGTAATGATGCTGCTTTGTGTTTGTGTATACTGAGTGTTGCCTTATTAGTTCCTTCAATTTCCTAAGATCTTTTTTCACAGCACTCTCCAAAGCATGACAGCTCCTTTCCTCATTTATGTGGTTTATAAGCCTGCTTCCCATTCCATTATACAAACAGTTGATACATGTTTTTTTAATCTCAAAATGCCTCCTCATTTAACTGAATCATGCCAATTTGCAAAAAGTCCCTCATGTGAAGACAGAGCAATGTAAAAAATGAAATAAAACTCCTTAGATCCCTGTGTTCATTTTAGCTATCTGTATTTTACTTATGTATAGATTTTATGCTGTCTGAATGGTTTTGCTTGATGGCATTTGAGGGCTAGGGAGAGACGTTGTCTATTTAGTGGTGGTTTTGTCAGTTCTTTTTTTCTGAATCAGATACCAAAGTGTTAAACTTCTAATAGGAATAGAGATATTTTGTGTTGGAGGCTGATAGCTGCAACAGGCACAGAACAAGGAATTGAAGTCACATATCTCAGACCCTAAAAGAAATTTGAGTATGTCAGTCCTTTTTGCACTGCCTCTGTGTCTGTTCTGTCTGGGGGAGAAACGTGGCTGGAGCTACAAGCAAATACTATGTGAACCTTGGATTCAGTACCATCTTATGGTTTTGCTGTGGTAGGCAGCCGTACCACTGGATCCTGCAGTTGCTATACCATCAGGAACCAGAATATTCTCTGTGGCCAATTCTTCCAACTGTAGGGCTACTCCATGTCAACAGATTTCTAAATCACGATAGTAAGGCAAATAAAATCAAATGCAAATATCTTGAAGTGAATCTCATTTACAGTAATATTTCATGCTTTTCTTTGCATTTCACAGTTTTCTTTTCACTACTTTGCTGCATGGGGAGAACATGTCAATGTTCCTCGCACAAGCACATTATCATAAGGTCTCTGCTGGGAAGTCTGAGTATCAGTTATGTAAAATGCATTTAGATACCCATGTGGTGTCACTTTAGTCTTTAATGATAGCAAGGCGTAGATGGTATGTGTGGTAAACAGTTTAATTTGGTCAATAGTTTAATTTGGTCTGCAACTTAATGACATTTTAAAGTATGCACTGGCATTTCTGCTAGGCTGCCTGCCATCATTTTTGCCTTGACATGGCAAATAAAGGCTTACTAACTCCAGAAGGAATTAGCATGAAACATGTCCATCAATCTCCATAAGGAAGGATTATATAGTAGAATTTTATTAACTCTGAAGTAAAAGCAGTATAATTGAACAGAAACGTGTGCAGCAACTGATAGGGTTATTTTGGGAAATCCTCAGCATTGCCAGTTTTCGAGCACAAAGGTGATTCTAGCTTGCCATTTTTTTGTTATCATGCCTTGGCCTGTGGACAATACCAAATATTTTATTTTGAGAAGCTTTGCAGAATAAACTGTGTTTCCTACCCATCAAAACCAACTGACTGACCTGAAATCAGATAAAGTGCACACAGAAAGGTACATTCTATCACCTATATGCTGCAAAGTCACTTCTTGTGCAGCTGGCTGTTACTAGCACTATCTAGCAAAATAGTTCACAGCATCCTATATTGATAGCAGAAGATAAATGTTACAGTAGATGCACTTTAAAAGTTCATTCCAATTTTAGAAGCCTTACTAGTAGCTGAAATATGCAACATTCTACACGTGAAGAGTATCACTGGAATTGATATTACCTCTGCAAAAAGATTCTGAGAATCTGTTATAAATTGGCCTGACTATTATGAACACATTTTATTTTATAGCATTATATAGTGCACAGCATGTACACTTTGGAATAAAATGGACATAAATTAACCTTGTATATGCTTTCATATCTTGTATTAAATGAACTGCTGTGAATCTAATCACAAAAGCATAGAAATAAAAGAGATTCCCATTGATTTCAGTGGTCTTGGGTTCAGATTCTATGTGTGTGTGATCGTAAAAGTCACATTGTGACACATTCAAGTTATAAAAAAATTTACCTATCTTCCCTCAGTTGCTTAACATTTAAAGCTGTTAGTCAGATTCAGGAATGCCTCATGCATCAGTTCCTTTCCATGCAGAGCTCCTGTTGCCTGCAATAGGAGTTTCATGCATGGAGACACAGTAGTGTCAGCCTTAGAAAGATGAGTGAGAAAGAAATGATCTTCTTATGTTTCTTCACTCAGAGTGAAATACACAAGTTTGATGACTTTTCAGTCATTAATTACAACTGACATCAAATAAGAATTTTTTTCTGTTTCTTCTAAGATGTTGTTTTACAGGCTTTCCTATAGGTTCTCCACTTTTGAATCAAAATGTTTTTACCAATTCTGTATCTGCAATACATCTTGATGTTGCTATTACCTAGTGTTAGCTAACAGACATTCAATTTTTACCTTATTGCAATCTCTCACAAGTTCTGCAGACCTGTAGCACTTTAGCTGAAATCCACAACATTGAAGTTAGAATGAGATTTGAGTTGCTGGAGTAGATCAGTGATTTTATGACAGAGTTTTTAGGGAGTTTAACATTCTTAATTTACTTTAAAATCTGTCCAGTCCTTCATACAGTCCAACAAAATAACTGTTCTCAGTCTCTGGAAGTCTTTCCTCTCAAAAAACCTGGGAAAGCGTCTTTAACTACAAAATGAAGGAGCCGTGTTAAAGTTTATACATTGCTGCCTAAGCATAATTTGCTGCAACAGCATCCTCTGAAGAAATAAGCTTACATTGGTTGAGAAGTGTCCTAATGATATTTAAACTCAACAGGTTTTCAATATCTTTGTGTTATGTTACTATGTTTGTGCTAAGTTACTATGTACTATAGTAACTTGAAGTTGATTTCCTCATAAGCCACTGAGCTATGAAAGAGGAAAAATGGACAAAAGTCCATTAATTTTTTTGCTATCAGATCATTAGAAATGCAGCACTTGAAACTGCTGATTGTTAAATCCAGAGTGTTTTTTTTTTCTTTCAGCATTTTAGTTAAGATACTCCAGAGGCCAGAAACATATAACATTAATAATACTCAATTGTCTGTTGCATCAGCTCACTCCATCAGCTTTATATGGCACTTGGTAGAATTCTTTGTTATTGGGTTCAGGACCCTAAATAAAGCAATGCTCTGACCACCTCAGTTCTGTATTACTTTACTGTATTCCAACAGGGAATACAGTGAAGAGATTGCTAATTGCTTTTGTGAAATGCTTCAGTTTGATGATATGCACAAGTACTGTCCAGATATCTAGAGTCTCTGATCCCTCACAGGAGAGTTCTCTGGATTATTAAAGAGACATCCTTCTCTCTTCTTTTAATTTAATTTAAGAATCAAATTTTACATTGTTATTATAGACAAGAAAGCTTATTTTTTGTTTGCTTGATCCCAGTACACTAAGATTTTTAAGCCAGGTAAATGCTACAGTGTTCATCATGGATGTTTGTGAGTCTTGATGTTTTCTTTCTAAATCCTCGTTATTGGCTTCTTAATCCATCATTGTTGTCTTCTAAGCTTGATAAAAGCAAAAAGCCATATATTGGTTTGTTGCAGCTCATGTGACTTCACTCCATTCCTTCTCATGATGTAACTCATAATGTAACTCAGACTTTGGACCTGCAGCAGTTTAAGCCTTTATAATTTCTGATTTATTGTCCTATTCTCTTTCCCAGTCCTAGCTGTGCATTCCTTCAGCTCACTTGGACATTATCCATCATATCTTGATTCACGTTTTCCTTCTCTTCTGTCTGTTTTGTTTTTCCACTCAAATGCCCAGCAGAGGTTACTCACACAAGCTTCTACTGAGTGTGATAAGTAACAGTAGAAAACTGTTTTTTGCTCAGATATGTTCAGCATGAGCCCAGAATTAAATTCAACAAACAGTGAGGAATGGAAAAAAATAAACTGGAGAGAAGACAGAAATATTTCATTAGAAGTAGTGACAGTATGGTGATATTAATTAGATGCAGTATTGAGACGTGCATATTGTTATATAGGATTTTGTAGAAACAACTGCATCATACTTTTTCCAGCTCAAACTGAGGTGCTTCATATGCATTGTAACATTTAGGGCTATGTAGTGAGCAATATGCAAAGTATTACAAGGTATTTGTATGAGATATATGGCTTATTTATTATGGAAATGGCATTAGAAGAAATAATTCCTAGTCATGTAGCTCTAATTTTCTGTGGACATTCTCCAGGTTCTTGTATATAAGTTATGTTCTTTCTGTCTTTCTTTAGTTAGAAGTTATTGTTTAATTTCAATAAACAGCATTTTTTCCTGTAAGTTGGACTTACTCTGATTGTTTTTAAATAAACCACTCCTGGGATAAGCTGTGGATTTGGATTATAGACAACTTTGTGAACTGAAATACCTTTTAATCACTCTGAATATAACTTCTGGTGGTTTCTTTCTCCTGAAATGCCTTATAATTCATGCATAGCTCAAGTCACACTGCTTTGCTGAAAAGATAGCTTACTTTATACATTTCTGAGTCTTAGAAGTATAGGTCTGACTTTATTTTTATTTTTTCATAATAGAAACTGAGAAATTCAGGATTTTTTTCTAGTGATTCTCAGGCAGGCTAGTTCATTTGTATATGTTGGATACATTGTTAAGATACCACATGATAAATATTTAAACACCTAAGTCTAAACAGGTGTATGCCAGAAAAATTGGCATCTCAAAGGATATTTCCTGATGTCCTCTAGCAACGAAAGCTTCAGCAATGAGCTGTAGGAAGATAAGCTTTAAATTCTTTAGTGTCAGATCATTTTCTTGCTGTATAAAAAGGGTAGCCAAAGTATGGGAAAATTTGGAGCTTGAAAATTTTTTATTGCTCTTAAAATTTCAGGTAAAATAAATAAAAGGCACTGGGGGAAACAGTAATTGCTTTTCTTCTAATTTGGGGACAATTATCAAATTCAAATACTTTAGTATGGACTCAACGCAAAATAAGAGAGAAATTTCTTGGATGAGACTTCAGAAAGACGCCCAGTAGAGGTTTGATAGGATGCGGGGTTTGTGTGTATCTACTAAGCCCATAAGATATACTCTTTTTTGTTTTGCCTTTGTAACATGTGACAAATTTACCGAAAATTCATCATTGTAATCAGTGCAAAACATTTGTGACACTTATTCTTCTTTTGCATTTTGCACAAATATATTTTGTGTTTTGGATTGTGTTTAAACACCTCAAACCACAGGCTTCCATAATTCTTCACTTGTAAACATTTTGTACAGGACGTCATAGAATCATAGAATCACAGAATGGTAGGGTTTGGAAGGGACCTTTAGAGATCATCTAGCCCGACTCCCCTGCAGAAGCAAGTCCGCCTAGGTCAGGTCTCATAGGAGCTAGGTGGATCTTGAAGACCTCCAAGGAAGCAGACTCCACACCTACCCTGGGCAGCCTGTGCCAGGGCTCCCTGACCTTCACAGTGAAATAGTTTTAATTATGTTTACATGGAGCTTTTTGTGTTCCAGCTTCATCCTATTACCCTTTGTCCTGTTGCTAGCCACAATAGAAAAAAGGGATGGCCCAGCCTTCTGACACCCACCATTTATAAACTTGTAAATGTTAAGATCTCCCCTCAGTTTCCTCTTTTCCAGACTAAACAGCCCCAGTTCTCACAGCCTTTCCTCATAAGGAAGAGAAAGTCATGCCCCGAAACTTCCTGGAGGTGGGTGAGATGGAAAGAACGAGAAAAAATAATTATTTTTCAGTGTAAATTGGTGTTTCAGTGCTTGGAAATTCCAGAACTGATGTACATTCAGGACTTCAAATGAATAGATGTGAACATCAGGTACTTGGTACTGTTGAAAATGAGGATTTTGGAACTTGCTTTTTAAGGAATTTGGGAGAATTGTCTTGAGTTTCTTCTCTCCCTCTTCATCTCTTCCCTCTGCATCATGTAACCTGTCCCATGGCTGGGTGAATGGAGCTGATAGCAACTTTTTTGGTAGCTTTTCTGTGGGCTGCAGTTGAGTAGTCTGAGTGAGATTCACTTGCAGGTTTCCACTATGCTAGGAAAACTGCTCTAGAATAAATTTCCTTGCCTCTAAATTTCAGGAATTTTCAGATAGCGAATGACCTAGGATAAAAACTGGTGATTGATAGCTGTTGTGATGATCTCTTAAAATTCAATTGCAGTCCGTTTAAATGATTGAATAGCATGAGCAACAGGGTTAACAATGGCTCTGTAGTTGCCTTAAATATAGAAGTTCACTCGATATTCAAAGTTATCTACTTCTGAGTATGTAAAAAATATTTCCTTGATTTGCAGAATGAGGACCTACTAATCTGTCATTTGAAGATCTGAGAGGCATAGTCTTGTGGACTGGAAAGAAAACAGTTCCAAATTTACTGTGGCAATAATTAGAAGGATTATGTTCACATAGCAGAAAAATCATCTGTTGCCACTGATTTAACATGGAATTTTTTCATGGGTATCTTACGGAAAAGAGCTGCTGATATTCTACTGAAATTTACTGCAAGACAGGCACATCATTATTTTACAATTCTTCAAAAGTCCAAACCTTTCTACTGAAATGAAAGAGTTTTGCTTTCTTTGTTGCTTATTCCATAGACGTTAACAAGCTCCTTCTTCAAAACTGTATGATACAGTGAAAAGAATTTTTTATTATTCATAAAAAATGGCTCTTGGCCTGGAGAGCAGGCAGTGAAATGAGTGATATAATAGGGCCATTGATTTTTTTTTTAAGTTTTATTTGGATCTGAGCTCTGGCAGCAGCTGATTATTGAATGAAAGCTGTAATGCTCACAGTACATTTTGCATGATGGAAGATGGGCTCCAAAACTAACAGAAAACCATTGCTTAAGTGACAAAGTTAATCAAGCTCCTGATCATTTCAGTCTCCTCAATTCTGATTAAATTAATTAAAAACAGGGGAAAAATAAATGCAATCAATGTTGGGTAGGAAAAGAAGAATTATGGATAACTTCAAGTTGGTTGTAAATAGATAAGGAATGACCTGAGATGACTGCAATAAGCAAGTTGTCAAAACAAGAGTAAGATATCTGTTCAACATTCTATTATCTTCTGTGTTGCTGGAACTGTTCGTTCAGGTGCATGAAGGATTAAAAAGTGCACACCAAATATTTTAACAGGGAGGCAGTAAGATTGTGAAGCCATGATAAAAACTTTGCGGGAAAAAAAGATTATATGAGTTATCTGCATTTTGGGCGCTCAGTTGTTTTTTGGCACTGGGAAAGAGTAGTGGAAGCATGGGCACCGTTGAAGTAGTTGTTAATGAGTTGTAAAATCATGATGACAGATATGTAAAATATCATTAGAGAAGAAGATGTAATACATTGCAAATCTGAAAATTTTGTTTAATTCCATTTTATTCAGTTGCAGTCAGTGAATTTAAAACGGCTTGAGGACACTCAGATGAGTACAAGAGAAATTATTTTGTTTATCTGATGTCACTTTTGCTATCAGTATTAGTCTGCTGTGTAAACTACTACCTAATAATCTACTGTGTAAACACTCCATATATTGCCATTACCTGGGGTAAGTGCTTTGTTTTGATATCCCTCAGCATAGTTGGACATGTTAACTCTTAAATTGGAGAAGAATTTGAGAATGACTAAAGACTGGATTGGTTACAGAGGTCATAATACAGTAGAGCTTGAGCTCCTCAAGATGGAAGTTATAGTAATACTTACTGGAACTAGAACCTAGGAGCAAAATTTTGCCCAAGAGGGATTAAGGAATCACAAAGTCAGCTACTTGAACAGGTGAAAGGTAAGCTGTTCCAAATGCCGGTTAGGTTTTTCTTTATCTTGATCATTAGCAAGCTCATACATGTAAGTTTGGGTGCATGTAGGACCCTACTCTTTTTCAAGAGAAGTTAGAAGGTTGTCTCCACCTAGGTTAAGGATACATTGTATTAATTTTGAATTGTAAGGTAAGCAACAAATTTTTTCTCATTTCTTAAATAAAATTTTTCATGGAATTTGGTACTGCAGCACAGCAGCTGTTCTCAGGTAGCACTTTTTAGTCTCATATACTAAGTAGTTCTGAAAATCTGTAATTTTTTCTGTTTTTCTTGTAAACTTTTCTTTAAACGCTATTGCTGGCAAATCCTCAAATAATTCTTTCAGGTCTTATACAAAGTAACAAATGTCTTTGATATGCAATAAAAAAATTCAACATATGCACATAGAATCACATTAGCTAAGGTAGAAATGATGGGGCCTTCACTCTTTATGTTTCCTCAGTAGAGCTCTGAGAGCATAAACCTCTTATTCGGGGTAAATTGTGCTTGATTTTGGCAGGTACTGTGACCTGTAGTCTGTGGTGATAACCATTCTCACTGAAATCAGCAGGAATGTCAATAGGAGGAGACGAAATATTCTGTAGTGGATGTGTTTTGCTCTCTTAAATGAAACTTGACTTAGGATGATGAAGATTTTACTGTTTCTTGATAGCTCCTTCTGTCGTTGTGGTGGAGATAAACCAACAAACAATAGGCCTTGTTTCTCTTCCTTGGAAATATCTGTTCTCTCTGTCTATACAAAATGGATATAGGAGATTTGGCTTTGTTAGCAGCAATGTTTTTATACAACTTTACTCTGACTGTCTATAAGTGCGAATAACTGCATATTTTTAGAGAAGGACTTCTTACTGATTCATACCCAGTTTCAATAATATATAAAATTAGTTTATTGTTGTTCTTTGGCTAAAGGCAGCATTTGTTGAGAGATCAAGTGATCAGGATCAGATGACTACTATATTCAAGTAATGAAATCATTGCTATCGAGAGCCAGACACTGAAAAGGAGCAATATTTTTAAATGAAGCTTTGTAACGAATTGTACACCTATGTAACCATCTGGACCAATGGGATCAGCCCCAGTCTCCTCTTGCAACTATCAGTAGGATTTTGGAGACATCTTCTATTTCAACATCATACATCACTGAATCTGCTCTTACAGATTCCTGTTAATATTGATGAAACATACTTTGCAGATTTGTGTTGCAAAAGATCTTAATACCTACCACTGTGCACATCATTTGGAATGAATGATTTTCCAGTTTGAACATTTCTAGTCTTAGTCCTATTAAAAAACACCATATTTTATGTAAGCAGTTTGTTGGGCAAACTGTTTAGATGATGAAAGTTTTTCCTGTAGGCATGTTTGTTGCTTATCTTATTTTTTTTTAGAATTTGGTAGTATAAGGCAATAGAAAGCTTTACATCAAACAGGCTGAACTCTTTTGAGTTTATGTCTAATGACTGCCCCAGGAATACAGAGCAGGTTGTAGGAGTTACATTCCAGTGAATGTATGACCTAAACTGAAAGATTTCCCTATAAAATTTTGTTAAAGTGACTTAGGAGAGTGTGTCAAATTTTCAGACGTGATCTGCCACTTGATAGTTTTGAAACCAATGCTACTTAGGCTCTTAAGGACAGATCTAGTGACGTCATCTCTAGAAAGTATCATATCTAGAAGATAACCTCTCAAGTGACAGCATCTCTAGAATTGCTCTGGGAAGCAAACTGGTTTTAAATATTCATATTATTATGATGATTCTTGTACATACTGCATATGGATCTTAACATATGTATACCTTTAAAACTCTGCCTTCTGATTTCCATGATCCTCAAGATGAAATTTGGAAATGAGCAATCACAGTTGTGAAAATGTACCCATAGTCCAGAGTTATTAAGATAATTATTAGCCAGCTTTGACTCCTTTATTTTGTCAGGGCTAAGTCATTGTCACTGCAAGATTCAATTTTCAATGAATGAATTAATGAATGTTTGAAGAATATTGCACAGAATTTTAAGAGGGAAAGACAAAATATTGTGGCCAGTTAACATGAAGTATTTACAGTCAGACTGTAGCAAACAACCTTCAGATATAGTTGAGCATGGATGGAGGGTTATGGGGAGTCTTGCACGACAAATCTCAAGCAAAGTGAAATCCCCTGCCAGCAGTCTAGACCCTGGCAGTGATTGTGTGAACTTGAGAATCCTGCAGAGCCCCGTGCAGGTGGACAGACAGGAGCCTAAGGAGCAAGTAGGAGCAAAGGGGAAGAAGAAAATCTTCCTAAAGATTGTTAATGTAAACTGACCAAAATTTTAACTTCAGAGTTAGCTGCAATTTCCTCTTTTAACTGGATTGTTCTGCCACTAGTGCAATGCTGAATGCCTGTTTTGGTACAATCTGAAACATTGTCTGCACTTCTAATGATCTGCTTAGTTTATCTACATGCACTGAATCAATGCCACCTGGCAGTGCTTGTTGCAAATTGCACCAAATCCAGTCCCAATCCAATGCAAATTACACACTAACCAATCTAGACTATTTCTGAGTTTAGGACTGGGAATGGGTAGCTCTGGTTCTCTCTGGACAGTTCCATATGCCTTTGTAATAATATCCATATTTCTAGCATTGATCGTAAGTTAATGCAGTCAAGTTGCCTGACAGGCTTTATACTCTGAAGTCAAGATTTTCTTTTGTTATATACTGAGAAATAAGCAATCAGCAAACCCCATGAAATCTGACAGTCAGTCTCACATTAGGCTGCAACATTTTGAGAGACAAAGGTATAAATATTCATTAGTAGCTTCCATGGATTTTTTGAAAGTTTTATTAGCTACTTCTTTTTTCATATTTCACTTTGGAAGTGAGCTAACTCTTTCCTATAACTGTATGGTTTTCATCTAACAAATTGATGACAAGCAAAATAAAAAGTGCTTAGACTAAGGTTGCCTTGGCAAATCATTTACAATTGGCTTTTGTGACAGTGACAGATGAAGCATATGGACTTTTTTTACTATGGTATATTTTCTGTCAGTTTCTGCTAACCATACATTCAGAGAAACATTCACTCAAAGCATTACAGGAGAGCTGTAACGAGTAAATAGTTAATTAACAGATAAAGAACCAGCAGATGATGCTTAAAAACATGGCATAATATCTGGGCTCTGTGGACCACAGGAAGCTTGCTAGAGTTTGAAAAAAGGTTTCCTCTAGCAGCAATTTACTTCTTTCAACAGGGAGAATTATATTAGATGTAATCAATGGGGATTATGATAATATGCCTGCTAAAGTTGATAGGAAAAATTCTCAATGGGGGGAAAAGACAAAGCCTAAATGTTGCATGATTTTGATCCTTCTTTCTCCTCATACTGAGGAGAGAACATGATGTTAAAAGTGAGGCTACTCCAACAGGTGCATATAAGCACAGAAAGATCAAACACCATTCATGGAAAAATTACTTTGGTCCAGCTCTGGTCTTTGAGCAGATGGACTGAAATTGAATGTGTTTACTGTTGAAAATTCTTCAGATCACAGTGGGTGCGGTATGAAAACACAAACAAAACATGAGCAGAAGTAGTATTACACAGACCACCAGTAATTAGTTAGCAGCAAACAAATGGATCCAGACAAAGCTCTTGGAGCACCCTGGGAATATTTGCAAACCAGAGAAATGTCACAAGAAAGACACTCAACCTGTGCAATCAAGAACCTGAGCAAACACTAAAGAACTATTTAGCTAAGCTGTACTAAATGGTTTGCTTGTGCAATTATCGAATCTTAAAAGATGAGTCAATTCCTGATAGATCAGTAATAAGAACAAAAAAAGAAATCAAATGAGCATTCAGAGCAGCTATCCTAACTCTATCAAGATCTCTAGACACTTTAAAAACTAGAGTAAGCAGACTCATACTGAACACAGAGAATAAAAGGATCAGAAAGGAGTAATTCATTAAGTTAGAGAATTCATGAAAACAGGCAGAAGAATTGAAACACAACTAATGTAAAAAATTGAAGCATGCAATTACTAGATAAAGAACAATAGAATGCCTGTGGATAGTGTGGAAAATAACATGATAATGGAAAATAACCAGCATAGGAACTCTAGCTGTTATGGTAGCAAAAGAAGAAATCAAACTTACAAAGGTAAGATGGAAAGGAAAATCATATAATCTCAAGGACTAGAAGGGACCTTGAAATATCATCTAGTCCAACCCTCCTGCCAGAGCAGGACCACCTAGAGTAGGTCATGCAGGAACTGATGCAGGTGGATTTTGAATGTCTCCAGAGAAGGAGACTCCACAACCCATCTGGGCAGCCTGTTCCAGTGCTCCATCACCCTCACAGTGAAGAAATTTTTCCTTATGTTTCTTTGGATCCTGTTATGTTCCAGCTTATACCCATTGTTCTTTGTCCTGTCATTGGACATCACTGAGAACAGCCTGGCTTCATCCTGCTGACACACGCCCTTTACATATGTGTAAACATTAATGAGATCAACCCTCAGTCTTCTCCAAGCTGAAGAGTCCCAGCTCCCGCAGCCTTTTATCATAAGAGAGATGCTCCATGCCCTCAAGTCATCTTTATGGCCCTGTACTGAACTCTGTCCAGCAGCTCCCTGTTCTTCTTGAACTGAGGGGCCCAGAACTGGACACAGTACTCCAGATGTGGTCTCATGAGGGCAGAGTAGAGGGAGAGGAGACTCTCTCTCAACCTACTGCCCACATCTCTTCTCATACACCCCAGAAGGCCATTGGCCTTCTTGGCCATGAGAGTATATTGTTGGCTCATGGTCATCCTGCTGCCCACCAGGACCCCTAGATCCTTTTCCCCAGTATTACTCTCTGAGAGTTCATTCCCCATCCTATACTGGTACATGGGGTTATTCTTTCCCAGATGCAAAACTCTACACTTGCCCTTGTTGAATTCCATTGATTTTTTTCTCTGTCCAACCCTCCAGCCTGTCCAGGTCTCGTTGAATGGCAGCACAACCTTCTGGTGTGCAGCCACTCCCCCCAGTTTAGTGTCATCAGCAAACTTGCTGGAAGTGCCCTCTGTTCCCTCATCAAGGTCATTAATGAATATATTGAACAGTACTGGTCCCAGCGTTGACATCTGAGAGACTCTTCTAGACACAGGCCTCCAACTAGACCCTGCCCCATTGATCACAACTCTCTGCCTTCTTGTCTTCAACCAGATAGCAAGCCACCTCACTACCTGATCATCCAGCCCACACTTTCTCAGTTTTGCCATGAGGATGCTGTGGGAGACTGTGTCAAATGCTTTACTGAAATCAAGACAAACCACATCCACTGCACTACCACCATCTGTCCACCTGATTATATCTTCAGAAAAGGCTATCAGGTTGGTTAAACATGAGTTCCCTTTGGGAAAACCATGTGGACTGCTCATCCTTTATATGCCTTGAGCCAGCACCTAGAAAGGTTTTTTCCATCACTTTTCCAGTGAGGCTGACCAGTCTCTAATTACCCGAGTCCTTCTTCTTGCCTTTTTGCAATTTAGTTTACCACATACTGGACATCATCCAACAGATACAGATGCTGGAGAATGTCATTTGGGATCAGTCTAGCAGGTGGACAAATGTCAATGTCACAAGCAAAAAATACTAATAGGATGCCAGAGTCTGTGTAGAACTGATTATGTAACATTGTACAGATGTGGAAAAATAGTGGATTTCAAATTTTCTTGTAGAGCTTAAGCATATAGTGGCCAAGCACTTGAAGATGCCAAATAATTTAATTTAGAAAAAGCTGTAAGGATCAAAGAAATCTCTTGGCATTCAATTAGTGCATGCATAAGAATTCCATAGATTGCCTCAGTTGCTATCTAGTGACAGCACTTCTTGTCAAGATATACATCTAAGGGATATCTCTGCCTGAAGCATCACTGCAAGCAGCAGTAGGCAGAAAGGAGAAGCAGCACACAAAAGTTGAAAGCCAGTACAATCAGTAAGGTCTGAGTCTCTCACGAACTACAACATAGAAATCCTGTCAAGGTCAAAGCATTTCCACTGGACATATCAGTTACTTGGAAGCAAGCTACAAGTCACATGAACAAATAAATCTTTTTTCATTTAACATATCTACAAGCAGGTACATTTTTCATAAAACTATTAATAGATTCAATGACTACAAATAGAAATCAAAATTAACTGCTGAAGCAGGCACTCTAGTGAGATTTAATCATGATACAAAGGCAAGCCATGGAAAAGAGAACCACAGAGAGTTAATCTACTGCTTTAAATTAAATTAAAGTCAAATTTGCATTCCTCCCCTACCAAACTTTATTAGTCTGGAAAAAAAACGGTGAAAATTCAGGGTCTTTTTATATTTTGTCACTTCCATGATTATGCTGATCTCTGAAATATTTGTTTTTGCATTTCCTTTAACTGACTTCAACATTAACTTTTTAAAAGACATATATATATATATGTCTTTTATATATGTATATAAAGTAATATACATTTAGTCAGGTTCAGTTAAACCCAGCATTTTGGAGTCTTTTTCACTAGGTAGGAATAAAGAGTCTCCTGATACTTGGCTAAACAAATTTTTAGGAAAATCATTCTGTATCACTTGCCTGTGGTAATGTTTTTCATTTGCTACTTCTATTAAGTAAATTTAGAATGCCTCTATCAGTTTGAGTAAATGTAAAAGAGAAGGCATTTTCTTACATCTCAAACTACTCTATAACACCTTACACTGCTTAGATTTTTTCTTTGATGATTTGGTGGCATTGGCTTAAAAAATGAAATGTAGAACGAATCTATGTTTGAAAAAAGAAATATTTTAGTATTGTGAAGTATGTTTTCTTTTTTAATAAACTGATAACAATGACTTCTTTGACATACTTTCCTAGAGTTAAGATGTCAATACACCAATTTCCATGTCTGTCATCAATAAAGTCCATCAATCTGGCAATACCTACAAAATTATTTTGAAATACTGAACATTTGTGTTCTTGCCCTCTTTTTAAAAACTAGTTTCTTTCAGCCCTTTTTTTTTTTCCCTTTCAGACTTAAAACCCATAAATACTGAGGTCAGTGGTTCAACTGTTGGTTGATGTGAACATTATATAAATCACTGTGAAATACATGACTAGTTTCTGACTGTGTTCTTGGGTTTTGCTGGCATGATAAAAATGTCTTTGAAAAATTTGGGAAGTTTGATTTAATCACCATGTTTGGCCTTTTTTTCTTTTCTGGCACTGCTTTGTTCACTGTTCAGATTGCTGCTGTTGGTTTTCTCTTTGTATAAGAGAGGTAAAGTTGTGAGTCTTGATAACTTTTCCTTACCTACTCCCTCTAGCAACAATGATGATGGCCAGTTACTCCACCGTATTCAGCTCAGTCTGTGTTCTTCCTCTGATCTTTGTTGCTACCACGATATTCTTCATTCTGCTGCCAACTTCTTCCCATCATCACACAAAGCTGTTGAGGTTGCTGTTGACCATCTTCAAGGAAAGGCTCAGGAACAAGCACAAGCTCACCAGAGTCTCACTACACTTCATTAAATGAATATCCCGTACAGAAAGCAGATGTCAAAGTGCTGCAAAAGAGCAAGTTTTGTCTAGCAGTAAGGGGATTTTTTTCTGAAAAATAGCTTTGGAAAAATTCTCAGTGGATTATTATTCTTATGCAGCAATATACTCTTGGGATCTAGCTAGTTCTGCAATTACTTTACACCTTTTTTCTCCTGGAAAAAATATAAATGGATCAGTGTAACATAGCTGTGGTAATACAAGTTGATTCAATTCTTGTGCTGTTTAAGTGATTGGAAATGTCAGATATTTCTGACTTTAATCCTTTTTGATTAATTTCCCTATTTTATCCTTAAAGTAATATCCTTCTCCTCTACCAAACCATACCAAAATACCCTAGAATATTTAGGGGCACTTTTTGACTTTCGGTTATAAAACTGTAAATCCACAGTAATGCTACAGAGTTTTACAGCTTTGCTTTCAATTTACACTGAAATAACTGAGAATGAGAAAGGGTTCTGGCTCTTACAGTAAAAGAGAAATAAAAAAGCTAGCCTTAAAATCTTATATAATAGTAAGGCTACAATCTAAGAATAGTGGCAAATTATGCTGCCAGCTCTGCAGGTTTAGCTACAGAAAGGAGTGCATGACTAGATCCTCACATTTTAAAGGACTTGCTTAGAAGAAAGTTCTCCCCAAATTGTAAGCAACTTCTTCAGGCTGATTTCTTGTGAATTCCAATTTTCTCTATTTAGTACATTTATTGCTCTATCAAAATGATTGCATGATTCTCCAGTTCTTTATAGGCAAATGCACTGCTTTTAAAATAGATATCTTTTTACTGTTCTTTTATTTTAGTTTTGAAACTTTAAAAGGTAGCATTTATATTGAAATGAGTGTCTAGATTCTCTGCAGGGGAATAGTTTTCCTGCAAGATTTTGGTATATACGTATGACAGAAGATTTTGGAATTTGACTTGAGCAAATATTAACTGTCTGGTGCAATGATTAATGTCGCTTTTTTCATACGTACCCTCTTTGAAAACATAAGCCATATATCAAAAAACACCCCACTACATTCTGTTTTCAGTGGATGAATATTTCCATTAGAAAATTTTTCTTCTGTGCTTGTGACTTTTGGAAATCTCTGGACTTGTGTTTAAATGGTTATAGATGCCATATTGCCCTTTAAGTTAGGGAGGCTGAATGATAGTAATGTCAAGACACATTTAGTTTCTTTGCATCAAATTTGTAAGTTCAGCTGTCTATATCCACAAATCATATCAGTTTTTAGGGCTATGAGGACCAGTTGATCATTTTTATGGATCTTAAATCTGGATAAAATAGTAAAAGCAAGTTCCACAAGGAAGCTGCCAAGTGACAGTAGCCTTTAATTCCTTTCTAGAATCTAACAGCAATACTCCTAGGGAAATGGAATCAGAAAGCAACAAGTAACAGCCTCCCATTTCACCCCTCACTTTCAGTATTACCTGCAGAATACTTCAATAACTTTATTTGAATTTTTAAACCTATCATTAGTCTATATCTTTAGGCATTTTCAGATATTTCTCTCCAGTGTTCTTCCCCCAACCTGTCGCTTTGATTATATAATTTAGGAAGAATATTGCGATAAAAATTATTCCTTGGAACCATATGAAATTGATTCTCTTTTTTAATGTATTTGTTGAAATTGACTCTTTCCATTCAATTTCACTGTTGACATTAAAGCTTTATAAAAAACATTAATGCTAATTCAAATGTTTTCAGATATGTTATGCACTGAAATAAAAAAAAAAAAGTCATTTCCTTTTCAAACACTGTTTAAAAATTATTTCGGCTATAACAGGAAATCAATAATATTCAAAGTAACGTTTGGGGAAGCTATGAAGAAAAAATCCTTGAGTTAAGAAAAGCCCTCATGTTGCAAGAGTATGACACAGAATAAGGCATGGATTTTTTCTCTTGATTCCGAATACACCTTCAACAGAAAGCTTAACCTGGCATCAGCAGCGGTTTTTCCTGAAAATTAATTGCATTATCAGGTCCCAATGGATCACTTGATGGTGATATATCAAGGCTTTTAGTAAAACATTCTGGCTAGAGCCCAAAATGTAATCTGTCTGACGACTTTTAAAGGTACATAAACTTGTATGAAGTCTATCAAACATTGCTAAGACAACTAGAAGGAAATCTGATAGCAACAGTCAAACTCTCTTCAAACTTAGGTAATAAATAGAATGGAATGAATTTTTGTTAGAGACAATAGCGTTAAGAAGAAGTCAACTATAACAACGAGCTATAAGTAGTTCTGGGAATAACACCAAGCAGGGCTGGAAGAGCTGACATTCACCTTACTGCAGAAAGCAATCACCTTTCATTTAGTCAAGTGTTTTGATTAAGAAACATCTAGGTACTGAATATGTATGAGATTCCTAAATCGGCATCCTCAGATCAGTAGATGAATTTCTTCCTGAAATCACTTGTCCAGCAAGTTTGAATGGTTTTACAATCAATGAATATTCATTTATACATGTATTTATAAAAGAAATCTCCAGTTCTGTTCCATGGTCCTTAAGTAGGAGGTTGTAACTAGCCAGTCAGTCTGTGATAATGGTGTGTGACTTCATTGGTTTTTTTTTTCTTTTCTTGTCTCTAACAAGTTCCAATACAATCATTTTAATCTGTGAGGTTTTTACAATCTCTTTTTAGTTAGAGCTGCACCTAAACATGAACTCAGATTGAGGAAAAGATTTTGAATGTTATCCAAGATAGTATCTTCATGGGTACTTATGTTTTTCTTTAAAAGCAAAACAGTTCTGGAAATGGGGAATGTAGAAATTTATGTCATGGTTTATGACTTCTGGGTGATTTGTATAGTTTAGCGACAGCTTGGTGGTGTCAAAACTCTTCCTCAAAATGTAGGTTAAGGGAAGAGTATCAACCCAGCTCTGCTTTTTCAGCTGAAAACACCTAGAACATTCAAATAATTGGTTCTAACCATGTTCAGTCCTGCTGTGCATGAGGTGGTATGGAAGCGGCACAGCCATGGTGTGTGGAAATGCACAGCAAGCAATGGGAGTTGGGAAGTTGCCCAGTCATTTCATTTGCCTTTCCCTCTTCTCATCATCCCTGCTGTTCTCTCACCCAAAATGTTTGCCCTCACAACAAAAGCAGCTAGCTCTTCTGAAATCTTCCAACATCAGGAAATGTGTTGCAATCCAGTCTAAGCTCTAAGAAGCCTAATGGTGACAGCCTTTTGAAATAGTTGACATTGAGGATTATTTGTCCGATATTGAATGGAAGAGCCATCTAGTACTTATCAAGGCACTTCTTTGTGGTGCACATTCTTAATCTATAAAATAGGATTAGTTATATCTTCCATATAGCAGAGTTAGAAAAGTTTTAATGTGTTCTACTGCACTTCAGAAACATAAACTACTCCTTAAGTTCAAGCTCTATTACTATGTCATGGTAAGCCCTTGCTTCTGCATCCATCATATGGATTCTAACTGTATCTGAATGAATTAAACCTTCTAGTCTTCCCTTCAGTCATCTAATCTAGCTGAGGCTTTTTACTACTACAATCAATACATTGGGATTTTGAGGGATAACAATATATAACATCGCGTAGCTATCAGCATCAAATTTTAACACAGATTAATTTCCAATGATAAAATCTGAAACTGGCAGCAGGTTTTGGATAAGACCCTGATACAGCTGTCTGGGAAATTTTTTCAATAAAGCTAAGTGTATTAATAAGGGAAATATTAAAATCCCTATAAAAGGAAACTGAAATACTATAACATTACATTTTTCTAAACAAATATTAGAGTGAGAGTACTTGAAGTTAATTCAGAAACAGCAGGGAACCTCATTAATGTTATATAATGCAGATAAGTATGTCTGACTTAACAGCAAACTTCTTTTCTTTTGGGCACATTTATGAGACTGTTAGTGATGTTTCAATTTTTAGCTGCATATATTCATTGACATTATTAGCTTCCATGCAATTCTTAGTATTCTATTGGTTCCTATTTTGTTGTCTTGTTCATTGAATTTTGATCACCTATAACACACTTGTCAAGCAGAACTGCCCTTTGTACACGTAAGTGACAAGTTGACAAAAGAGTTATATGATGAGTTAAGTCCTGACTGCAATGAAAAAAAACCCAGAGGAATGTAAAAAAAAAAAAAAAATAAAAAGTCCCATGATAGAAATTGTAATAGATACAAGGCCAGTGAGATTGCAAAGATTTTGAGATTTGCCAAAGAAGCCAGCTTGACAAGAGCCTCATTTGACAGCAAGATTTGTCAAGGAGGAAATAGTTTTTTCATTGAAAAAGAGAGACAAATTGACAGTTGGGTCTCAAAGTTGTTGGAATTTGCCATCTTATATACAGGAGGAACTTCAAAAAGCCAGAATGTTTTATTTGGACATTTTAAAAAATTAAGTGTTCCATTTGCTTATTTGAAATGTTACTTTCCACTCTGTACCAGCCCTACTGTGTAATAATAAAAATAAATGTTTTATATATGTAAGCAATAGTGACATAATAAACAACAACAACCAACAAAAACTGCAACCTGAAAGAACAGTAAGAGGGAGAAAAAAATGTTGTATATTTTAATTTATTCTGAAATAATTAAGTTAGTAATAGCTACTCACAGGATTGGTGGATTAATTAGCTGGTTTTGAAAAATATTATGGTCTACATGGCTCATTACAGTAGCACTTTTGATTAGCAAACTCTTGGTTTACTGACATAGTTAAGGTCGAAGAAAAGACTCATGAAGATAATACCACCATGTAGTCCTGTACATCTTGCTTTTCTTTGTAAAAAATACTTACAAGTTTTCAACTGAAGTCACGTATCTATGCCCTCTTTAATGTTTGAGGAATAAATTATTTTTGTTATCATTCTTTAGATTCTTTACTCATGCTTTGAGGAGAACTTTGATGACTTGGAGTAGAATCTCTGTCCATAAACTCCTAAAGCTCTTGTGGTTTGGCCAAGGTTTTGTTGGTTTTATTGAATTGTGTCAGACTAACTTGGAATCAGAGTTTTTCTCTAACCTATTGACTGGGAAGTTACAGTGTCTGATTGACTATTAAAATTAATTAATTTGAATGTATACCCAAGGAAAGAAATAAATTGTGTTATTTTTGCTTGCTAAAAGAAAAAATATTTGGGGCAAATTTTGGTACAACTAGGTGAATAAACATTACGAAGTGGCAATTTAACAAATTTGGTATTTCAAAAAATAATGTTTTTGAAATAACTATTTATTGCAAAAGTCACACAGACTGAATTGAACCTTTTTTTTCCTAGTGCACTGTCATGTAACTGTGATTCATGGCATTTGTTTCAGTTACAAAATTCATACATATTTGCAGCTCAGATATTTTTCTCTGAACACAGGCACTTAGTCAAGAAGACCTACAAAGCAGGGAAGCTCAAAACATAGAAAGTTCAGAGACATTCTGGTGTTCTACTTTCAGAAATCTTTTAATTAGAAATAATTCCTCCTTCAGGACTGGCATTCTGCTGCCTCCCGTTTAGCCTCTTGTGGTATTTTAAGTTATCTTAGCATCTAATCAAAAGCAGAGATTTCATTTAGGGAAGAGTATGAGTCACAATGCCAAGTGCAAGCAGTGTCACAGTTCGTTTGCTCTCTCTGGAAAATTAAACCATTTGGGCCTATTGAGCAGAGCCCAGAGAGAGAAGATGTTGCAGGAGCTAGGAAACTGGAATAAAGAAGAGCCCCATGAGATCAATATAATGCAGCAGAATCCCTGGGGGCTTGTGCTCTGTGCATTTGACATTGTTCTGTGGACATGAAAAGAAGAAAGAAATATTTTTGCTTGTTCCAGAGTTGTATTCAAATGATATTAAGATGCTCAGGTAAGTGAATATACATTTTAAAAATATGTGCATTCATGAATGACCCAATATAGTTTCAGTTTACATATTTATCCACCCATTCAGTGTTGTCCAAGCATGACTGTATAACAATATAACTTCTCAAGTAGCTCATATAAATCAATTTTGGTTTAGGTGTATTCCGTGCTATTCTGTTGGATACAGAACATACCATTCATTTCTACAAGGGAGTTCATTCATTTGCTTCACTAGGCATTGGCAAAGCAGAATGCCATCGCTAGAGGCTGAACAGAAATGGGTTCATACAGGATTTCAGCACAGCCTACGAGCCCAGTGCTAACTTTACATTAGTGTTGGTGATTTCAGAGATACCAGTTCATCCAGACCATGATTCATCTAACAGTTAATTAGCATGAAAAAAAAAAAAATAAAAACAACTGAAAGTAAAGCATAAATCTCAGAGGTAGATTTCAATTGTGGACTTCCAGTGATAAAATGAAGCTATTTTCAGGGACTTAGAATGCTGATGGAGAGGAAAATGTGTGATCATTTGCAAGGCAGCAGACTTCTCAAGACTTATGTAATGATTTCCTTATTCCTGTAGAACAGAATTAATTTGTCCTATCAGATACAAGTTGATGCTTGTCTTTTACAGACATTTTGTGATTCTGCATTCAAGTCATAACTAGAAGTGTAAGTTGGATTTTGGAGGACAAATAAGTGAGTTACTGTGGAAATTAGAAGTATTTGTAAAACAAAACAACATGAATCAGTAAGAAAAAAGTCAAGACTTTGTATAATATGGGTACTTAGGAAAAATTCATTGTTTTGATAGCTTTTCATTTGTTTTTATTTTAATGTAAAGAATATATTATAGAATAATGTAAAATGCAATTATATGAAATATTTTTGTAATCAATTTATTTGTAAATGAATTAACTTATTATACGTTGAAACACATTTGTGTTGAGTACTGCTGAGAACTTGTTTCTGCAGAACATTCCCATTTCAGATAAACTCCTCATTGATACTTTTTATTTAGTTTTAATTGCAACGCCTTCTTAGTGTGGGTTTTTTGTAGCTCTCAGAGAAGTTGTGTTTCCATTCATGACAGACACATTAGTTGTAATGAACAACTGAGGGTCAAATGTAGGAGAAATTAATAGATTTAGCATCTGCCTCATTTTGCCTAACACGAGAAACGTACTTCTTTGGGATGAAGTTTGGAAACCATTGCCTGAAATTGCAGCCTATGTGCAAGCCTTTTCAGGAGCTTACCTGTACAATCAGATGGGTCCAAATGCAGAGGCTTGAGTTATTTGTTTTGATGAAAGAATGCACGTATGGATTCAAAAATGTCTGAGTTATACATACAACAGGAAGCATAGCAGAAGATGATCAACTAGAAGAAACGTAGATACAATGGCATCTAGAAGCAGAAGACAGCTTTTAGAATAGAGTGGTGGCTGAGAAAGCAGTTTTGACAATTTTAGTCAAGGAAGCTATCGTCTGTTGTTTGATTTCTTTTGGTTTTCAGGAAAATACGACTATCTGCATTTTTTTTTCAAAGCCACATCTTACCATCCTCTCCTCCTAACAGAGAAACCTACAATAACTCAAATTTTGGCTCCTAACTCTTGCAGCTTATCAAAGTATGATCATTGTGGTGTGTCTATCACTTTAATATTAATACTTCACAATCTACCATACTTTTTCATTAAATGTTTTTGAAGTAGACAAGAATGACAATGTTACCTGTGCAAAAGTGAGGTTCCATTACCATATCTATAGGACTGAATCTTCCTCAGGAAAGAACCCAGATTTCATGAGATACAGTCCAGTGCCTCAACTATAAGATCCACCTTTCTTCCCTTACCAGCTTTTCCACAACACTTTATTGCTGTTTTGAAGAAGAAAACAAAACAAAACATCACTTGTAGAAAAGAAATTGAAAATGTGTTATTTTTATTGAATAGTGTTTCATTTCTACAGGGTGTTTGAGCTACTCACCATTGCAATTTTATCCTGTTAGTGCCACTTGAGTTACCTTACTGTTCTATACTATGTGCACCATCAATAATCAATCAAAAAATATGCAGAAGTTTGGGAGGTGGATGAAAGATGTTGTGATTTTACTTGTTGTACCTTGTCCTATTGAAATGTCTTTGTTTCCTAGTTACTAATTGTATTTTTTTCATTCTCTGCTGAATATGAGCAGAATTTATATTAGCTGCCTAAACAGCTGTGTTAGCAATATCCTTTTGGGGCCAATTTTGCAGTATTTTCATGAGTGTAGTCTCCAGACCACACGCATCTATGGTGTAAGTGTACAGTTCACAGTGGGCCTTACATGACATTTCGAGTTTAGTAGAAGCTGTTCATAAATTAAAAATACAAGATGGCATATTTTGGACAATATTTAAAAAAAAAAAAAAGAAAAAATAAATCTGAACAAAACCTGCTCTTATTTAAATTCCAGTATATTTGGTTACTATTCCAGTTTACATATATTGTGTACAGAAATTCTTGGCAGGACTAAAGTCTACAAATTAGGACAAGATTTGTCTGCTTTGAAGAGTGTTATGTTAATTAGGAATATTCCACAAATAGCTGTTACATATATGGGTAATATATGTGCCTCTGAAGGCAAATTTTTACTTCAAGGTGTTGTGTAAACATTTGTGAAGAAATGAGATTCCGTAAGCCAAAAAACAATTACATCCTTTACTGCATTGTTAATTATGATAACCTCTCTTAGTAAAACCTTTCCTTAAGTCTTTTACTATATTCTACCCTTTTGTAGTCCCTTTTTCTTTCTCCTTGCCTCCCACCTTCTCTCCCTTTCTCTTCTTCATCTGAGCAGTACATGTATGGTGTTGAACACCATCATTTCCTGGATAATGTTATGTTATCACTGTGTTTCAGCATCAACAGCAGCAGGGGTTGGAAAACAGTTTCAGGATCTTCCTCTGCACATGTTCTGTTAATGCAATGGCTCCCACTGTGCTTCGACTTGGATTGTGCATGTGCAGAAAAAGGTGCCCTGTTTTGAAGCTGATCTGAGTACCATGCAGGCAGTACAGTTCCAGGCAGTCCTCTTCTATATTCTCCTGTCCTTGCAGAAGAACTACACCTTCTCACCTGGCATGCGGTCCTCTGTGTGAGTGAAGGACAAGGCCAGGGATGGCTCTCTATGCTTATAATAGGAATGATCTGCTGTATCCTTTTTCTGTCCTGATTAGGCAGCCACCATTGCTTTCCTGGCACAGAGTCATGTGTTCTATATCCCCAGAAATCTCTGTAAAAAAAGACTGATTTGTGGTTCACTCAAGGTTTGTAATATGCTAATCTCCAGACATCTCCTTTTACAACTACACTCAGAAATAGCTTCTACTATGACATTTAATGAAATACAGTGAGCTTTTAAAAAATGACAACAAACATGAGCCACAACCCTTGGTCATTTGTGAAACATGTTGTAGCTAAGCGAGTTTGATATGATGACAGCTGTGCCAATAACACAGCACAGTGCTGCATTGGATGTGGAGACAGGAGAGCTTGGGAATGATCTGTTAGGATAGGTCCTTGAGCTCTACTCTGTAAACAGTCAGTGATATATGTGTTGTTTCCAGACTTTTAGATATTGTCATTTGCAGGAGTGTGCAAAAGTGAAAGGGCAATAGCTGCAGTAGTAACAGCTAGGCCAATTTGTAAGTTACCATAATTAATACATTTTCATAGGCTCTGATTCTGCAAATGTCCTTGAGCATGTGAAATGCCCTTATTTGCCACTGATGCTAGTAGAGTGTTGATCTTTGTTTACCCCTCTTCTCCCTTCACAAGAGCCTTTAAAGCTCCTTTGTTGCTAATCTCAGTCAAACCATCTAGTTGAGGCATTTTATATTCACCAGTGTGATTAAATCCAGGTGTCTGTTGACTTTACAGAATGGGTGTCAAGCACTGCCTCTGTTTTTGCAAGTGCCAATTACTGTAACATTCCTTTGTTGTAGGTATCTTTTCTTCTTGTTCCTGAAATGGCATTTATCCACCTACTTCAATTTCATGAATTAAAAAGGGAGATTCAATCAATGAAAGTAATTGAGACCAGCATTTCATGAGCTTTCAATAGGGTAAAGTCTGTGTCCTTTGCTGTAGGTACTTGAATAATATTGTACTGTCAAACATTACATCTTTCTAGAGCTGGTTTGTCACGTCACGGAGTAGAGATACCATTCTCCAGCAATGTGGAGCAAGAACATTTAACATGGCTTTTTGGAATGGAACTATGTAATTTATTCTACTTCAGAAAAGCATGAGGAGCAAAAGGTGATGTAAGTCACCAGAAGAAGAGGTTATCATGGGAACATATTAGTATATAGAAATATGTATTTACAGTTATTTTTCTTTGAAATCTCTCAGTGCTTTTAATCTTTACACTTCCTGAGTTTCATAAATGAACAAAGAAATGTCATCTTGGTCACCAATTATTGCTGAATTTCTCAGTAGTACTTTATGAAGCTGTGCTAGCTGCATGTCAAGAAATTTAACCTTTCTTTATCTCTACATAGTGGTTGGCAGCTTTGGGCCCTTATAATGCTTTAAAACTGAAAAATTACTGTCATTGCTTCTCTTCCCAAGAAACCAATTTGGGAAGAGAGTTAATCATGCATCCAGTAAATTGATGGTACTTGCCATGTGTGGTGGATGAAGAGTCATCACTATGCACCTACAGTATAGGGAAACAAGAGGTCAAGTGGTGATGACAGAAATGAAATAGTCTTTTAGGGCCATGAGAACATTACTTAATTTCATGATATTAGCAGTAGGTTCCTTTCCTCGTTTATACTGAAATTTACTGAAATCAGGTACCAGCCTTTCAGGTGTACTGTGGATTTATAAAAACAAAGCCCTCACCTTGAGCCTCTGGTATAATCTGTACACAAACATGTAAGCAGCTTGTGGGAGTCAGCAATTGGCATTTTAAGATTCTGGGTGAACAACAGTCTTGTCTTATGTGTGTATCTAATGGAGGCTGCAGCTTCAACTCATTTCTCATTCTTCCCAGTGTTTCAGAAATGCATGAAATACATCCCTTTTGTGCTCCTGTTGCAGTAAAGATTGGAGAAATGATCTTCCAGCTAGACACATCACTTGCAAAAAACTTTTGAGCTCTCTCCTTCATCTTCAAGGAGTGAACCAGACAGCTACCCAGCCTTAACATGTTTATATTATCATACATTATTTGTAGCTGTGAGAACTCATTTGATTGCCAGGAGTCTACACAGAGTCTGTATTTGCATGTGAGTTTTGCTGAGTATTGGGAGATTATCTCAAGCTCCCAAGATTCTTCTTCATTTTCTATTGAGTAAATGGTGGCTTTGTTTAGCAGATGCTTTGCAGGGTTAGAATAGTGCTGCATGTATTTGTCTATTCCTTTTCTGCCAGGTGTTAAAATCATTTTTACTTTGCCTTTTATCACTGTCTTGATTTGGATTTTGAGGGGCTTTGGGGGGTGTTGTTTTGTTTGGTTGATTTTCTATTTAGATTTTCTTTAAAGGTTTAGGAATAATGTGGACAAATTACTGGGAAGGAAATAGTTTTTTCTCATGTCATGAACAAGTGAACCAGAAGCAGCAGTGTCAAACAACAAAAAAGGTATGATAGCAGTATCCTGTATTAAAGACCCCAGCAGCCTAAGAGGAGGAGGTAATTTATTTTGAGGTTTGTTTCTTGGCATGATTTACTGGTTAGCAAACTCTATACTAATTTACGTTATTGAGCTGTAGTTGGTCTTCACACAGATTCAATTACATTTTTTTTTACTTGAGAAATATTGAATATATCACACAAACTACTAGGGGCAAACAAGTAATCCAACAGCCTGGTTTTGACCATGATCTGTAGTAGTTGCTCAGGTTGTCGGGTTTCAGTTATATTGAGATGAATTGAATTTAAGGCTTATCTTATTCACGTTTAAAATACATCAAATGCATTACCCAGAAATTCGAATCATTGAACTGTTCACATTAACTGTATTTATTCCTTCTGTAAATATTACTCAGAGGCTAGATAAGTAGCAATATTGTACACTAATGAGCATATGTATGCTGTAGTGCTTTTCAGAGAGATTAGTTCAGTGATTATGTTTCCTTGATCTGCCAATCTGCACATCAAAAGAAGCTATTTTGTTTAAATACTCTGTCTACCAATATTAACTTCAGTGAATAGGCAAAAATCTCCCACATGCCAGTATGTTTTAAAACTATTTGGGGATTATATTTAAGCCACTGTAACACTACTTGTGTCTAACGATACCTCAGCGTCTGTTGTACTATAACACCCACAGATGAAAGGCAGAGAAGATAAAAGGCAAAGAAAATGTTATTAATTAACTTTGGATATCTAATGGGCTTCACTGCCAGTCCAAACTCTCAAAAATAACTGGCACATAGAACAGGCTACAGATGGATTGACTACAGCACACACACAGCTGCAAATAACCAAGGCACACATCTTGGGTTTTGACTTGGTTTATGGGAATGGACTGACCTACAGTTGTGGCATACAAACTTAAAGACATCCTGGTGCACCAGTCCATCTGTAGTATTGACTTCATCTTAGGTGCAGATAGGAGGCAATAGTTACTGGTCGTGTCTGAACATTGTAAGAGAAGGGTTCTTTTTCCATTTTTGCATATGTTTAACACCTGAGTGGACTGTTGAGCTCTTAGTGGGGTTTTTTTTGTTGTTGTTGTTTTACTGTCTCTGCAAGGTTTAGCTTCATCCTTTGACTAATGCAGCTATCTGGCACAACTTACTTGTTCTTTAAGTCAGCAGAGGCCTATCACATATCTGGCTGGAAAAAAAACAACACAGGAAATAAGGAATTTCTTTTCTAAATGACATAAACAGGTCCAATGTCCCCTTTCTCACAGTGGCTAAAGGGAGATGCATCAGGAAAAAAAAAAGTTAAAGTTGTGCAGTAATTTGTGGACAATAGGCAGGAATTTGTGACGTACACAATGTTGTCCTTTGAAGGACACCTCAGAGCCATCTTCAGAAGCAGAGCAATTCCCTACAGCTGCAGGCAGCAGGGCCAGAGGAATGCTACAAAGAAAAGAGGATCTTTTGTAGCCAAAGCACATATGGATTCTTAATATGTCAGTAGGTGGTTTGGGATGCCAGTGGGCAACACATGTAGAAAGCAAGAGAAACAGAAAGCAAGCTATGCACAGCTACTGTCACAGTCATCCATCACAGCTCCATGGATCTTCCCATTAGGTCTTCTGATCTTTCATAAATATAGGCTTAGGCCTTGAAATATTTAAGCTTTAAAGTCCTTCGCATGGTTGATTATGATAGCTCTAGATATTTTTGCTGTCTACATAAACGTCCAGTTCTTTGGGGACCTCATTAAGTTATTAGCTTGATCGTTTTCCGTTGGCAGTGATTCTGCAGTTCTGTTCAGGATAGGTCAGCATGGAATTAAAGTACTCAGTTTGTACTTTTGCCTGTTGATTTCCATACAGTAGCCAAAGTTTCAAATTTTGAGAAACTGAGCTAAGGAATACTGTTTTCCTGATATTGAAGCTTGTGTTTATGTTCACAAATGTCATGTTTGAAGAAGAGCATCTTGCACACAGAGCTATTTAGTAGTCTGGTATTTTTTTACTCCTGGAAAGCTTGTTCAAACATCCCAGGAGGAAATTCCACTTTCTGTACCAATAAGACTTACCTATGCTTTTGCCTGGAGAGCAGGAAATCTTGATGCCAACCCTAATCCTAAACCTTTCTTATGAAAGCCAATATACAGAGTCATGCAAAAATCTGTTGCATTGACAGCAGCCCTGTCATGCTGAGAAAGTTCTCTGTGGTTTTTGTTTACCACCTTCCTCAATAGATGAAACAGCAAATGGGGTGGCAACAGTGATGCTGCTTCAATGTCATCTCAGTCTTTTCCTCTGCGTGACTGGCTCCACAGAGTCAGCCGTGCTGTCAGACAGCAGAATCTCGTGTTTGGGCAGGTGGTTTGCTGCTGACAGCAGAATAGCTTCAATAGTAGGAGAGGTGGCAACATGCCCACCTGTCTCAGATCTGTTCGAGGTTACTAAGCCTGATATTAAAGGCTACAGAGAATGAGCAGCTTTGATAAACCATTGCTTTCATGATTTCTTCACTTTTTTTTTGACGCTGTCTTGACAAAGACACCAAAGCTTTTGGATACAGAACTGAAAAGAAGATTTAAGAGACAGCATTTCAATGGTATTATGTCCTCACACGCTGCCCTGAATCAAGGCTTAACACTCTAACTTGTGCTAGGAACTGTCCACCACCCTTCACACTTGTGTACTTTGCACTCCGTCATAGGAAATGCCAACATTTGGGTTCTTAAATATTTCAGAGTCATTATTGCCAGGGTCCTGAGCATCCCAGCAAGCTCCAGTGGTTTAACACTTGGGCGTTATTCCTGCCATATTTTATCCATCTGAGAACTTGCTGTTACATAAAATGTAATTTGAAGTATGGTACTTCATTAGAAGAATTTACAGTATTATAGCCACCCAAAAGCTTTGATGTAGAAGATAATTAGTAAGAAATTATGAGGAAATAAAGCATGGGTGGGCCAACAAGGCTAATGACTCGGTCAGCAGAAACTGTGAACTGAAGTAGTTTGCTGTCGTTAATAAATATCCCAAGCATATTCCTGTTACATTTCTTCCCCAGGCGTGAGAGGAAGACACTGAGAGACAGAAGTGGATTCTAGTCAGTGGTCTGTCAGAAGTTATCAGTATAATTGCTGAATCTCAGTGCCTCGATTTCTGAAAATCTCAGGTCATAAAATTCAGATTGATTCCAAAATAAGCAACGGTGTAAACAGATTCAAAAGAGTTTTTTTGTTTAAGGGCAGTACAATCAATGCTTAGATGCTGAGCTTCATTACAATGCTGATCTAAGTCTATTTTCAGACTTCTGTCAGACTTCGTGTTTGTACTGGGGATGGTAATGAGATTCATCATAAGTTTAAACATACATGGTGCCTTTGCATCCTCCTAACAAACTCTGCACCTTGGTCTCTTCAGCCTCTTTCCTGGTATCTATTGCTTCATTAAGAGAAGGCAAGAATTGCTTAAAAGTAATTATTTACTCTTTAATAACCCAGTATTTCCACACCAATCGTGACCCACCAGAACAGGTATCACCAGGTTACAGCAAAATTCTGTTGTTTTTATTTAATGTAACAAAATGCTCTCTGTTAGTTTTGGGGTTTGTTTTTTTTTTTTTTTCCCTAAATGTTGCTGAAGATGTTTTTGCTTTATATAGAGTTTCAAGGCAGATAGTAATTTTCAGTTGTCTTGTATTTTGCTTAGATCCTGTGCATAACTTCGTTCATTGAGCTAAAGCTGACGTGATTATGAGGAAACTGTGGTGTATCATGAAACCAAAGATACGTGAATTAAGCAGATAATAGTCTAGAAGTAAGCCCTGTAGGTCCATTGTTAAAGAACAAAAATGTGATGATATTGGAAAGAGAAAATGAGGAAAGGGTTCAGCCTCGGCTTTCTGTTTTCTTTCCAGCTATTTGCATATGCTATTAATGTATTCATTTAATTCAGCAGAATATAGTTTCAGAGTACATTGTATTTGAATAATCTCTTCCCTGATGCTAGCACTGTCCTTACCATTTCCCTTGCAATTCATCCGTATTCTGTTGCTGCCATAACTTGCAGTTGTTTTCTCTTACATTCTCAAAGCAACCTTCCTGAGAAGTTAACAGGTTATCAGCTCTTGTAGTCATTTTTAATCATTGTGAAGAATCATATCTTTCTAATAAGGCAAGTGATTAATTATTGTGCCCTTTTTATCAGTGTAAAGTCTGTCAGGTTGTAGTGGCTTTCAATTACAACTTTTCAAAGTTTACTTTGGTAGAATCCAGAATACTTAAAGAGACAACCTCATAGGCAGACTTTTTCTCTGTACAAACTTTTATTAGCTCCTCACTTATTGTTCTATTTATTTACAAATAAAGACAAAATATCCTCAGTGGAACACATGAGAAAATAATAAGAAATTCCATTACTCCAATACCGAAGCAAAATTTGACATCAGAAGCTTAATGGAATCGGAAATATATTACCCATTTGTATGATTAGAGAATAAGAGCCTTTCATAAACCTAAAATAAATGAAATACCAATACAAAATTAGGAATATGTTTTTCATTTATAGAGTTCTGAAGCAAGATGCTTTTGTCTTTTCTTAATAGCCTCACTGCAGACTCAATTGTTATAGATTACTGTGCAGATGTAATGGAACTATACAGCAGTGCAGGGAAAGAGGCAGGAGAACAGTGCCTGGTAAGGCAAATAAAACAGCAGGGAACTTTACACAGAGTGTGAAACTGTTTTATGACAAGTCATATATGTCTTTTTCTGTACGTCTGTAGGAAAGTTTGGCAGAGGAGTTGAGGATTTAGAAGTGCTGAGTGCTTCCCAGAATACATGTCATTTGGGGCAGCCACCAATCACTCCAGCAAAATCCTAGTGTTCATCCTGCTAATTCATATTTTCTATGGGCGCATCATGTAGCCCTGGAACTGTTCAGCACATCAGGCAGCCCTGTTACAGTTCTCTTCTAGCCAATGCCTAGGGAAATAAATACACATGTGCCCCTTGCTGCTTTCAGGATGTTCAAGTGGCCTTCAGATTGCTTCCATCTGCCTATCATGTATGCTGTGTTCCTTCAGATGCCCTGCTTTAACACTATACTTGATGAGCTCTTTAGCTGGCTCTGTGGGAAAAAAGACTCTGCTTTTATACTGTGGTATGACAGGTTTCCTCCACAGAGGGAAAAAACACAGGTTTTCTGAGTATCTGTATAAATATCAGAAGGATTTGGAGAGACACAAATCTCCATCAGTAATCACAATTTTGATGCTATTAGTATAACAAACTAAAAATAATTCCATCTTTTCCTTTGACCATTTGCTTTCCCAAAGAGGACTGTTTATGCCCTTAAAAACTCTTTGTATGTGAAACAAGTATATGAATTAAAAAGAGAACAGGAGAAAGAATGATATTTATACTGTCAGCATTCAGAGCATTATGGGACCTTTTTTTCTTTTTTTCCTATGTAAAATGGAAATAACCAACAAAAAATGAACTTTGGTATTGAGGAGGCATTCTTAGGGATACAGCCTGCCAATAGGCTTGAGAATATTGGGATGCTCCTGCCACTGTTAAAGTCTTGTGATCCAATTCAGACTTCAAGAGTCATTGTCAGAAGGCATATTTCTCTGTTTAGCACACTTGGAAGGGATCATCACGTAAAAAAAACCCTAGCATTTCATGACAGAGAAAGAAGGAAGTTTGGGATTTGATTTGAGATTGAGATCTGGAAAAAATCATTCTCCGAAGTTTGCAACTTCTATTTGCAAACTGTACTGAACACCTCAAATACAAAATACACGTGCAATCACAGTACTTCTAAGAATATAAATTGCCTTTTTATGGCTTCAGCAATACAACTCACTTTTTATTGCTTGCTGTAGCTGTTGGCTGTTAATCTAATTGTATTCAGCCTGGCTATGATTTCTTAATGCCATATGAATCCTAGTTTGCCTATTAGTTCTAATTCTTTCACCTCTTGGTACTGATTCTTTCACTTTTATCTCGTAGGGAATGTAGAATGGATGTGAGTGATCTCCCTCCTTTTTTTGAATTTTCCCCAAATCCACCAAACTTTGCAGTTGCAGAGAATTTTCATGTCTTGTTTTTTGTCTCCCAAGCCCCAGTGCAGTCTGGCAGGCACCTTACTACTCATCGCTTGGCTGGCAGCGCAAGACATAGTACACTCTGAAATTGCTTCGCAGTACATCTCTGCAATAGATCAGCAGGGAGCTCTGAGATGAAGAGTGTAGCCCGCATCTCCTCTAAGATTTACTGTGTCGTATTCAGGGCTCTATTCACATTTCTGTGAATATACAGGGATTTTTCTTGTCTACAGCACAAATAAAATAATCCTCTCTTTAATCCTTTCAATACCAGTCCTGCAAATAGCCAGCAGAGGCCACTCACCTAGTGACTGAAGGCTTTCTCATGTTCAATTGCATCCAGAAGTTTACAATTTTTGCAAATACAGGGTGTAGCATACCATTTGGCTAATTGATGATGACAGAGAAGACCTTTTCAGTGAACTGGCACAGAACTAGCAGAGCTAGCAGCCAAAGAAACTAGACTTCTCTGTCTAGCTCTGTCTTGCCTTTCATTCTCTGTATTTCCTTGCTGAAGACTGATGAACCTCTTGCTTTCATTTTCCCAGAGGCTAAAGTGCAGCTTTTAGAAGGCGCTTGAAGGATTACTAAAGAAATCTAAAATCTTCCTAAGGTGATAATAATGTGTCATGGTTTAACCTCAGCCAGCAACTAAGCCCTCCCAGCCACTCACTCCTGGTGGTGGGATGGCAAAGATAATCAGAAGGGTAAAGGTGAAAAAACTTGTAGGCTGAGATAAAGACAGTTTAATGGTTAAAGCAAAAGCTGCACGCACAAGGAAAGCAAAACAAGGAATGCACTTCCCATTGCAAGTGGGTGTCCATTGCAGGGCTGCAGCACGCCTAACAGTGACTTGGAAAGATAAACTATCACTACAAACATCCCCCTTCCTCCTGCTTCCCCACCTTTATCTGCTGAGCTCGACATCTTATGGTGTGATATGTCACTGGAGTCAGACAAGGTCAGGTCAGCTGTACTAGCTGTGTATCCTACCAACTCCTTGTGCATCCCCAGCCCATTCACCGGTAGAGTAAGGAGCAGAAAAGGCCTTGACTCTTTGTAAGCCCTGCTCAGCAGTGACAAAAACATCTCTGTGCTATGAACAAACACAGTTTCCAGCACAAATCCAAAGCATAGCCCCATACCAGCTCCCGTGAAGAGAATCAACCCCAACCAAATCCACGTAACATTAAGCTGTATTATCACAACAAGCTCTTAGCTCTGATAAATAACTGAAGTAAAAAAAAGGTCAGATTGAGAAACTAACTTATATAGTCTAAATGGGGAATCCATAGTGTTGGATACCAGGCGCCCCACTCAAAATATATAGAGACAGGTCATAGAATCATAGAGTCATTTTGGCTAGAAGAGACCTTTAGGATCATAAAATCCAGCCTTTATCCAAGACCTGTCAATGACTAGACCATTTCCCTAAGTGCAACATCCAACTGTCTCTTAAAAACCTCCAGGTAAAGTGACTCCATCAGCTTCCTGGACAGCTTAATGCCTGACAACCCTTTCAGTAAAGAAATTCCACCCCCCCACCCCCCCCTTCCAGGTAGTTGTAGACAGTGATAAGATCTCCCCTGAGCCTTCTTTTCTACTGGCTAAACAGCCCCAAATTCCTTAGCTATTTCTCATATGTGTACCAAATCCTTTACTAGCTTGGTAGCCCACCCCTGGATCCTCTCCAGCATCTCAATGTCCTTCTTGTAGAGAGAGGCCCAAAACTGGACACAGTATTTGCGGTGTGGCCTCACCAAAGCCAAGTACAGGGGAACGATCACCTCCCTCCTCCTGCCGATAACACTGTCCCTGATACAGGCCAGGATGCCATTGGCCTTCTTGGCCATCTGAGCACACTGCTGGCTCCTGTTCAGCTGCTGTCAACCAACACTCCCAGATCCCTCTCTGCCTGGCAGCTTCCCAGCCACTCCTCCCGAAGCCTGTAGCGCTGCTAGGGGTTGCTGTGGCCCAAGTGCTGGCACATGGCCTTATTGAAACTCATGGAACAGGCTTTGGCCCATTGATCCAGCCTATCTAGATCATAGACTCATAGAATGGTAACTGAAATCATAGATAAGTAATTGAAAATGACACACCTTTAACTCTGTCTAGGGAAACCACTTTAAAAATTACCCAAATGAAATGGCTGAAGGACAGAATTTGAGGATTCTTCACCTGTAACTTGTGTGAGACTGTCTCTATTTGGTAGCATTGTTAGTAATTAACTATTTTTAATAGCATTTCTTCAGTAATAGAGGAGCCAGCCACAGCTGTCTCGTATTTTCCCCCAATGGATTGCAAAAATCAGTAGGGTGCTTCATCAGAGTAGCAGGGATTCATCTAACTACATTTAGGTATGTGTTACTATGGATCTGATTGTCTGGGTTCTGTTTTACGTTGGTACAAGCAAATAAATACTCTAGGGTACAATTCATCAGATAGCTATCAAAAAAGAGTAGTTAGGTTTTAGATGCCTACAGTATGAGAATCTAATGTTAAATGAGATGGTTTCCCACCTGGTATGTTTGTGTCTTAACATTTTTACATCAACATAATTTCCCAACTGGTAATTGTCAAACACTGGAGAATTTTAGATTTTTTTAACATTTAAAGGGAAGTGTGAGTGAATCAGATTTAAGTGATACAAATGTTTTCATTTCTCATTTCAATGGAAAATCTTATACTTTTGTCCATTTGAATTACATGGGCTGCACGGAAATGTGGAACAGAATGTGTTAAAGGATTGCGCTCCTTTCCATGTAATAAATGTAACATGCTTCAAATTGCCTCAGGTTTTAGAAAAACAAATGGTTTTGTTTGAAAGTGTGTTCTTGAAATGGCAGTTCCCATCACCATTAGCAGCCCCTGCACAGAAAAGCTGTGTGTAATACCTTTTCATACAACTGATTTCTTGAAGTAGTTGTCCAGCCAGCCATCTTGGATGGGAGTTTAAATTGGATATATAGTTAACTAGTCGCAGTTTTTCAGCAAATTCAATATGTGTTCATCATCACTTAAAATACTGTCCTTGATATTTAATGCCTTTTAATAACATGTATCATCACTATCATAGTTCAGAACCCTGAATGCCAAATTCTGGAATGTTGCAGTTGCTGCCCAAGACCATATTTTAGTGTATAGAGCTCATCAGTCATGGGGAGCTAAAAAGAGGAGACCATACATAAGGGAAGCTGCTGAGATGAAACTTCCTTTTGTATCACTGTCACACACAAGTGCAGTGTCATAGAATCCAAGCTTGCTTTTTTTAATTCTTAAAATCTAAGCTTTAATTGTACACAAACATTACAGCAATAGCATATTGCCTACAAGCTAGTACTTCAAATAATAACATCTAATCAATACATTTTTCTATTTTTTTAGCTAATGAATGTTCTAAACATTTGAAACGTCCTGTTGCATTTGAAACGCAAAACTCTGAAACACATAAAATTAGAAAACTAACCACAAGGATGTTAATTAGGGCCCTATCCTGAGCAATTGGACAGGGAGGGCTAGCAACACATTCTTAAAGCCTCTTATAATCTGAGTTACTTGAAACTGAAAGTTCAATTTGTATTAATGAGGGAAATCATTCTTTATGCTGTACATCAAGATGATAAAATGTGTATTCATTGACTAGTCTACAGGTAGGCCATAATGAATGCAAGGGCTCTCAAAATAGCAATCTGGCTTTGTCTGTCACGGCTAAAATCCAGTTTTGTAATGCCTCACCAAGCCCATGCTCATTTCCCAAGAGTTGTTGTGACCATATCCTCTAATTGGAGTTCTGCCTGCTGGATGACATCACCATCACTCCCTTCTACTTCATCAGTGACTCTTCTAGACATATCGTAATAAATATCTCATCGGTAAGTGCAGCTTATCCCTTTCATTTCCTCCTGATTTTCTAGGCAACCTTTTGATCTGGATCACTTGGATTTTAAGTGGTCTATTCAGTTGACCATCTGGTTTTGATACATTTGATCAATTTTCAGAATAATAAATTCAAGGCCAAGAAAGGCATTGTCAGTGTTGCTTTATACATATGGTACCAAAATAAAATTCTGATTCTTCTGTAGATTCAAAATCTCATCACTTGAACTAGGTAAAAATCTCTGGATGTGTTCACATGTCTTCAGATACCTGATTAATCCATTTAAAGTTACTGTTTGTAGCTAAAACTTATCAGACCTCAGCTGAATCAGCATAAAGGATAGTGTGCTGCTTGTAGCCTTATACAGTGCAAAAGGATTCATTGATCTCACAGGGAGCAGCAAGGACAACTTACACTTCATCTAGGTACCTGCAGATGAGGCTTTTGATTCCTAAGTGACTAGTAAGAGGCACAGCAGGTTTCAGATTTAATTGTTTAGTTTTACCAGAATTTAATTCTTGTCCTACAGCCAGAGACTTAACATCATGTTGGGCTACAGATGCTATTTCTTGGCTTTGTGCTGTTAAGAGACTCATCTAGGAAATGTAATATCAGTTATACTTGTTCCCTCTTGTCAGGGTAATTTAGTAGGTGGCTAATTAACAAAATTCTACCCCTCACACATTACCCTCCCCAAATAAACAACAGAATAGTTATGCAGGTCAGTATTTCAAGGCAGTGCTGATGAGATAAGATGTCAAATTCTAATAAAAGAAGATCATGTTGGTAAGTAGATTGAACACATACTCATTCTAACTGGCAAAATTATGGGACAACTAGATTTTCAGAAAGTTAATTGGATATTGAATCCTCTGAGTAATTTCCAGTGAGATGAGCAAGTCTTTCCTCAAGGATGAGGATGTAGCCCAGAGGCAAATTAAACACTGTCTGCAAACTGTACTGGCAAACGAGAGCTGGGCAAAACTTCAGCGAGGCAGATTAGGATTATTTTATGTCAACAAGTAGACAAACTGTGAATAAAGTTCTAAAAAATACCGGCATGCTGAAATATAGCATTTCTGTAGTACTTCTGGTGTATTTGCAAGCTCTCAAGTAATGTATTTATTAGAGATAAAATGGGGTCAGTGGGCCCACAGAGGATGCAACACTTCAGAAGAATCTCTGGTACTTCTGTCTTTTAGTACTTCTCTCTCGTTCTCTCTCTTGTATATCTCCAAGGTCATTAGTTGATTGGTATCCTTTAAGTTTGCTTTTTTTCACTGAAAGGGGTACAGTTACCAATACATGGAGTCTTCTGTGCTCCATATAACATTAAGTATTCCTTTGGAGCTGTTCAAGTAGGTGTTATCTGCTAAAGATTTGCCTCAGGAGCCTGCAATTCCTACATGAAGAACGCTTACCTTTATTTCAGAGTCATCATAGGCTATCATCGCTCTGGTTGATGATCACTCACATTCTGCTTCATTAACTGTTCCACATTTTTTTTCCTTGCCAGCCCGCTTAAGACAGGTCCCCAGTGTAACTCCATTAAAGCCTGTATCAGTTTCATTCAGGAGACATATGGCCTTAGGCCTTATTCTCTCCCTTTCTATGATGTACAAATCCTGTCTTAAATACTTTCAAATGTTACAAAATACTGACTGCATTCCTGTCTTTCTAATAAAGTGACAAATGTTACCATTTTCTTTTAAACTGGATTTGGAATACTCATGGTACTGGAGAGGAAGCAACTACACGTGGGGGTATAGGCACAGGTTAAGATGTCTTTAATGGGCACCAATAGTCACCTAAGGACTTTCTGTCTGTTCCCACCAAGTCTGACCCTGTGCTGGTATGCTGTTGCATATTCTGAAGGTATGACCTAAGATAATTTATAACAAGCACATTTAATCTCAAGTAAATAATGAGAAGAGTCTAGAAGCTTTTAAATGTTGATGGATAATGTAACTCTAATCAAATGTGTAATTAATAAAGTAGCTTCTAGTTGATTTTTTTCTTGGGGAGGGCCAAAGGCTTCATTCTGAAAGACAGTGTGATCTATTGTGGATTACTCGGTCTCTGATTTCAGTTTCAGGAAGATATGAGATCGTTTCAGACTGATATAATGGTATGTGATATGTGGCTAATCCACATGTAGAATAGTAGTGTTGGACAAATTTTAACATCATCTTAAAGCTACATGCATTATCTGCATGTTAACATTTATGTGATGTTTTTAAGACTTCTTTTTTCCACATTGCTTGTGTATATGTTCTGTATGGAAACACATTGTCCTCTTTACATTAATTTGGAGAAACTAGTAAGTGAAGCATGCAACAAATGCACTGTTCTTTATTAGCTAATTATCTGATTGTGAGTCCCAGTCTTCAGCAGTTCAAGTAAATAACATAGATATGAATTATTCGTTACATGAAAATGGGTAAAAATGAAAGTTTCTAGCCATTCCATACTCTTTCTGATAGATCTGTCAAGCATGAGCAACAAAGGTAAAGGAACTGAAAGGGCATGCAGAGATAAGGTCATTGACCCAAGCTGTCCCTAGTCTTTACAGTCCATTTTCTCTTTTAGAACGTACTATGAGCAGTAATATGTATTACTAAGCATTATGTTTCTGATGGCTATTGTTGTATTTCCATTTGTTTCCTTTTAGTTTGTGCATTTTTTTCTCAACTATGTCAGCATTGCAGTAGAAGTATTTTAATCCTCCAAGTGACCAAAGCTATTGTTTAGATAAACCTTGAGTTTCCCTGTCTTCCTATTTGTTCAATCTTATGAACCATTTAACACAGCCTGTTTAAAAGCATAAAGTGGAATCCTTTTCACAAAGAAGCTAAAGTTTCCACTGGTCTATGATAATACCTAGTGCGTCATCATTAAAAAAAAAAAGAAAAAGTGTCTGTAAGAATATGACCATTGTTAAATTTATTTAAATGCCTTCTCTTGTGCAAGCACTTAGTGGTTCCCATGCAGGTAATGGTTCTTCATGAACGTAGATGTTTCTATGGCAGATTTTAAGGCTACCAGTTAATGTGGATGAGCAGCATTTTACAGGATAGGCATTCCAAATGTAATACTCTGGGATTTTAAGCATGATGGAAAACTTATTTGAGGTTACTCACCAAAAAGAGAGACTATATGATTATTTTACTACAAAAACATGACCGTCTATTGCCAGTAAACATACACATCACTCTTCTATCATGAGCCTGCTGAGCTTCCTCCTCATCTGTTTGCTTTATTAGGCTGCAAGTAAATAACAAGGGCCAGTAAAAGCCCTCTAGCCATGGCCTTTTGGCTTTGTAAAACCAAATGATCCAGAAATCCATCTGAAAATGTAGTTAAGTGGTGTGAAATTTAAATACACTAACAAATTTTCAGTAGGAGAACATGCTGAGTTTCAAATAATCCTGCAGCCTGAGAGACTGCTGAATTAATTAGCTTGATAGAAAACTTCAAGGAGGAGCTACTGCTGAAAGGAGGAAAGATGAATCTTTCTTCAGAAATAAATGACATTGGCATTTGGACACCCACTGTTCTGAAGTGTTTGCCAAGCCCTTAAAAAAAACCTGTCTGTATATTGACATTGGTGTACCACCATCCAAATTCAGCAAATACAGAGAGCCAATAGCAAAGGCTACACACAAACTAAAGATCGCATCCCATATAGATTCTTCCATGTGTAAGGAGCATATTATGCCTAATAAACATCTTGACTGTTACTGGATATTCACCTCGCATTAGAAGACCTGACATGGTAGTCTTCCTATAGAGAAAAAAAACAAAACATGAAGATTTGTGGGCCGTTTAAAACCTATAGGGCATGAAATTGATACTGTGTGAGAAAGACACAATGAAATTCCCTCATTAGGTCTTGCACATTAGTAAAAAGGCTGTTGCTCTAGTGTAATCTGAGTTCTTGTGATATATCCTCATAGCTCATTTGTACCAGACATGCACATGGAATAATACATTAAAATACTGTTATTTGTTATAATTACATTTTTTATGTCTTCCCTTTCTTTATATGCATATGTATTGTGTATGAAAAAGCAAAGGACACTAGATAAGTAGCTAAATTAAATACCCTGAACTGAAAGGCTGACTCCTTGCCTCCAAATTGTGATGTATAACATAATGGTTCTCAAGCATTATATGCAGAATTACATTTTAACTCTGTTGTTGATGAACTTAATGGTACTGAACTGCCTCAGTAGCAACAGTAGAAGCTGATTTGAAAATGTTTCCCTGGAAAGCTTGTGATATAGTTGATTGGACTGTAACTTAACTGCTGCATTGGCTTACTAGTTTGTACAGCTGTTCCTCATCTCTGTATCTCAGTAAAGAAAATTACTTTAATATTCAAGTGGTAAAAAAACATCAGCACACAGAACATGAAGCTCTTGGTTAGATTTTTCTCTCTTGCACACCTACCACATTGAGGTTGTCTACAGTCTTTGCTCTCCCATGAGTGGATAATTTTTCTCTTTTTTTTTTTTTTTTTTTTGAGTAAGGTTTTCTGGCAGTGACTCTATCCCAGCAAGTGCCATTAAATCAGCTGGAAAAATTATCTTGCCCAAATTGTAAATGCAAATTCAGTCATCATGTCAGACAAACACATTTTCTCTGAACAGGTTTTAATGTTTGACTATGGTAAAATCAAGCTAAACTCATTTTCCAGTTCAGTGTCAGCTCAAGTAACTTGGGAGTATTGCAAACCTCCCAGGGGAGGGAGGAGGAATCAGAATGGAGCAGATACTCCCTCAATGTCAGTCCATCTTAGTGTACAGCTTGCTGTGCCCTCTTTTGCAGTTGAGAAGACCTCTTTGAAGTGATGCACTCTTATTAAAATGTCAGTGTATTGATTAAAAGCAAATAGAAATATATTCTGCAGAAGAAGCAACAGGATGGATAAATCATGCTGAAATATCATTTCTGTTCCCTTAACATCACAGCACACTTATATAAATGGAAATGCTTTTTCTCCTTAATGTTAAGGTCACAGTTACACTGTTTCTGTCTTCTGACTGTCATTTCTCAACACGGATCTTGTCTGAAATCGGAGAAGCATCTGGTGTTATTTGGTATTTCATCCAATCTGAGATCTACTGTTTATCCTCCTGGGTTTTCTATATTAACAGGAAATGGTGGAGTCTAGAAGGGAATAGCACTAACAGGTAACATTTACAGCTTTTCAGATCAAAACTGAATGAAGTTAATTCCTTTAAAATTACGATAATACTTTCTGCTAGTGTCCTCCCTTTTTTCCATCTCCTATCTCCAAACCACTGTAACACTGTTCCTTGCTCTTCATGTTATTCCTGTCTCAAATTTGGAGCAGTGCCTCCAAAAATGTCTAGAGATAGATCAGACAAGTTTACTCTGAAAATATAATATATATTCCCTGAAAGAGTGTAAAACTCAGTTTCCAATTTTACTATTACTTTATCTTTGAATTATTCAGCATTACTGATGCACATGGTTCCTTTTTATTAGAACTCTCTATTTTATCTTTTTTTCTTTTTTCCTAATAAAAAGTAACATGTACATCAGGAACCCTGAATTATTCAGCATCACTTTATAACTCTGGAAGCTTATTCTTTTCCAAGGCATTTCTTGCCTAGGTGTTCTAGAAATCAAGCAATTCTCTTATGAACAGTTGTTCCTCTGTTGTAGAAGTGGATTTCAGCTACCATGCTGAGTGTAAAGTTACAGGATTTGCTGTTGTATTGCCTGAGGCAGCCTCAGCTCTTTCTCTTTTGGAAAAGGACAAAACAACATTTTAGTTATTCCTGACAGTTACCAAGTATCCACAAGGTACTGTTCAAACTTCAGCTCTTTAAAAAGAATCTTCTTTAAGAATTATTTTAGCTAAGTATTGGCAAGAGAAATAGCATTTCTCTCCTGTCAGATGACATCTTCATCAGTGTATAATTTTTTGAGAAATGTACAACATTTTAATTAAAGTGGGAAACCACTTAAAGCCTTCTAAAGGTTGTTTTTGTGTGTTTAAAAATTACTGTCAATCACTTATCAAAAGACATATCGAGATGCCCTTCAATGCATTCATGAGACTAGAATTTTAGCATTTGCCAGGGAACTATTAAAAGACAACTTCATAGTGTATTGATTTAGCAGCATCTCTGTAGAGATGGCCTTTTGTTGTCAAAAAATAACTCTTAGATCTCAAAGCAAGAGCGGAATTGTAGGATCCGTGAATTAAAAGCTAATCATCAGTTTCCACACTTCTGTAGCAACTAAAGTGTAACAACAAAAAATGTGGAGAAAGAAGACAATGTTTGGGGTTTTTCCTTCTGCATGTATTGTTCTGCAGGGCTGTACAACTCCTGTGACTTCATATTTTCCTTGCCATCATACCACTAGATACTTCCAAATTCCAATGCCAATGCTCTTCCTTGTAACCACTTTCTGTCTTCCAGTCCATTTGACTATCTACTGTTTCCTCTTCTGAGGTTAGCTGCTTCTTTTACTCTTCCATTTCACTCTTTGCAAAAAGGTCACTAGTCTCCTACTGTTTAGAAACTTCGTGTTTCATAATTTCTGCCTTTGTCACAATTTCAGCAATTTCTGGTCAATTCCAGCAGAGAAGAGCTAATTTTTAACAAAATTATTTTATACTTTATGAATTTTCATCTGTATTTGTTTCACTTTGATTCTCTCTTGCCCCGTGGAATGAGAAATGGTACTTGATACTCTCTGATTTTCACAGCACTCGTTTCTGTTAAACTCATGCTAGAAGAAGGAATTCTCTTTGCTGTATTTATATTTACTATACTCTGGAACCAGGCATGACAAGTGTTTGTCCTCTCATTTATTTCCCATTTAAGCCTCTTCCAGATATCAATTATATGACTAATTGATTATCCATAGAGGAGCTTCATCTTTTCCTGCTTAGGTAATTCCTTTCAAAAGCAATGAAAATTGCACTAAGCAACAATCTATTAAGCTAGCCAGCCCCCAGGCACTTTCCACTTGTTGTACAGCTTTCTGCATGTACAAGCCATGTGTAGCAGCAGCTGTACTCATTCTGTAAGGGAGTTTTTTGATCATGTCTGATAGCTAAAATCTCTGTAAGGTTATTGTAGTGCTTTCTTCTGGCAATTAACTCTTTACTTGGAAATTTACAAATCTGTATTTTTTTCTATTTTATCCCCAGTCCAGCAGTGTTCTACAGAATACTACCCATCTTGCAAGATTTCCCAGGGGAATCAGGTTGACAGTAACTGCTTTCACGTGATAGGACTGAAACTGCTGTCTTTTCATCATCTGAAATCAGTCATGGAAAATTCTTTATTTTTGTGTTTGTTTTGCTCAGTGCACACTAAAACTAATGTAATATGGTAACAAATCTTTCACTGTTGATGTAGAAAATGAAGTGTTTTGCCCATGTTTCCATGGAGACAATCAGACTGCCATAAATGAACATGAAGAGGCTCTTCTCCAGAATTTATCTGTTTTGAAATCATTACAAGTCGCTCATAAGCGCCCTTTACTTGTGTTCTGTGATGCCTTCCAAGAGTCCCAGGGTGATTTCTAGGCAGTAAGTATTACTAGTCCAATTTTAAGTGCTGTGAGAGAGAGGGAGTCATAGTCACTAATTCATAACATGTCACAGAAAAGAGTGTCCTTTCCTTTCTGCCCCATTGACTAGGACAGCCACAGCCCATATGCTGACAATGCTAAGGACGTGTAAAGTTGGTAATTCTTCCATGGCATACTGTTTCAAAGAATGCTACCCATATTGTACCTTACTAATTAAGCATAAAATGAGCTCTTATATTTTATACTGAATAGCTGATAATATTTGGAGCCAAATTCTATTTCATTTATCCTAGCAGATAAGCAAAGGAACTTAATGGAAAAAGGTAGAGATTTTCTCATTTCCAGGGCTGAAAGTCTTATCTAGTTTAACATTTAAATACAAGTATGTAGAGATATGCAGGGTGCCTGGCTGGGAATTGCTGGAATTGTAACAAAGTTGACATTTAGTCTGTCGACAAATAGAGAAAACTTGTCAGCCTTTCAGAAAATTCATATCCTGAATTTTTATTGCTTGCCTAGCTCTCTACAATCCTGTGGTACAAAAGAATTGTAATTATGCTGAGATACTGATTCGTAAAAGCAGTCGGTTGGTCCTTATTTTTTTACTATGTACTGATGGAATAAGTAATAACACTGATGTACTTTTGCTTCTATATTACCTCTAAAAATAAGCATTAAAAGATATATTTGTTATTCATGCTTTCAAATGAGATGCAATGACATAAAATATCTATTGAAGACAGCAAAATTTGATTGGTAAGACATTTTTACCTATTAAAAAAACAGAGAAGTTCTATACTGTTTCTTTTTTTTTTTTCCTATTCATATTTCACAGTACTACACTTCATTATAGTTTTTAATCGAAGTTAGAAAAGGGTTCAGCATCTCAAAAACTAGCTGTCTGGATTAAATTGTGGTCATTCTTTTTTTCCCTATTATGTTATTGCTTCAGTTAGTATAACTTAGAGCAACTTCAGAAGTATTACAGAAGTCTTTAATGACATATGAGACAACTTCTCTCAAAGCAAATTAAAATGTAAGTTTGTATTCATCTAAAATGGCCAAGATGTATCTTTAATTACGCATAAATAATTAAAATTATTATTTTTTGATAAAGGTATAACTTTCTTTGTTTTCTTCAGCCTTGGAGTAAAATAATTAGTACAGAATCAAACCCTACTAAATAAATTATAATTCACTTCAGTGTAACAGAAAGCAGAAGTAGTCTAGGTCAGTTCACAGGAAAAGTTATATCCAGCATTTCAAACTTACAATAAGATTTTCAAGTCCAAGCATTCAGAAATCTCAAAGTTATCTTCTTTTTTCTTTTTTAAAATAATTATTGGGAGTCATTTGTATGGCTTTGCTGTTTACAAAACTTTGTGGTTAATATTTTCAACACTTCTCCAGAAGCAATGAGAATAAAGTCAAAACAAAGCTCAATTATGGCACTAGGATCTCGAGATTTAAGAGAAACAGCCTGCATCACAGGACTCGAGTTCAATCACAGAAATGGTAAATGCAGCCTCAACTTCTTACAAAAGTAAAAACTCACGGTTATTTCACAAGATGTTATCAGTTAGCCAGTGCTACCAGTATGAAGATCCAAGTACTTTTTCTCTCTTTTCCTTGTGCTCATTAGCTAGAAAATTGAGCCTGAACATCTCAGGGTGCCTATTTCGTTCTGGAAGAGATAGGGCCGGGTTTGGAAGCACTCGAAGCAGGGAGCAAAGTAATGACTCTCCCGCAGAAAAAGCCACCCCACCTTGTTCAGGTGAGAGCTGAGAGAGTGGAGGTCTTTTGGAGGAACTATGAAGATGTCTAAGACTATGAATCTTAGACACTCTTCCCAACCTGTAAAATAAGAAAATCTGTGGAAAGGTTCTAGGCAGAAACCTTCCAAATGGTTAGAAATGCCTGTAAGTCCATAACATGTTCCCCTAACTAAAGATTAGAGCAGTCATTTGAAGGTCTTCCATCCCTGGAAGCTTGAAGCTAGATTACCCCAGGGGTTTTTGGGACTCTAAAACAGAAACTCTAGAGCTGCTGTCACTGAACATATGCCAAAGCCCTGTGAGTCCCAGAGAACAGAGTTTTGTACCCTCACTAGTTCCTGGAATTATATAATTTAGTGGAACATCTCACCAGTGTCCTTCTGTATGTGAGTTTTTTAGACTCTGTTTTCCCTTCAGCTTACCAGGATATACAGAAACTCACCTTCAGATATGATACATCTAAGTACAAATTATCACACAGTGAAAGAGTGTGGAATTTAACGAAGTATTATGGCATTGGTGCCGGATCATACTTCAGCGATCTGCTACATGTGCTCTGTACAAGCACTGAACTTTTGCCTTGCAGGTGAGAGAGTTGTTTGTGCTGAAAAATAAAGCAGGTACCCAACTGTATTTGACAATTGCTTTTTTCCAATGGATGTTTGTTTTCTTCAGATTTAAAAGAAAAAAAGATTACTGTATAACCTAAACATAGCTAAGCATATGAAAAATTTAAAACCTGCCTCAGCATAGGGAAGTATTTGAGATACATTTGCAGCTTATTGAGATATAACAATTCATTGTTGGAAATCAAATCAGGAACTTATGTTGTATTACTCTTTAGTGAATCAACTTTGTTCTTCTATATGTCCCTTTACTAGTTGCTAGACAAATACCTACATGAATGGTTGTGACTGAATATCACATCTGACAGTGGAAGCACATTTCCTTTTTTATTTTCTTCACTTATTTTCACTGCATCCTATCTCTGTCTATTTGTCAAAGAAATTAATTTACATATTTTGGTTCTTTGCTTTGGAGAGGAAATCTGCAGAATCATTTGAAGCAACTTTTGCCTTGGATGGCCCTCAGCAATATCAAAAGCAGTTCTATGTCAGTTATAAGAAGTGAATTATGAAAGTACTTGTAAAAATTAAAATAGATGTCTCTATGCACTATACCAACGTCTTCAGCCACTCAAATGTTAAGAGTGTTACAAAACAAAACTATGCAAAAATCCTATGTGATGATGGAATAAACGCTGACAGTTTGAGATGTTACTGTTTAGCTGCTGTGGGAAATTCTGTTTACTGAAAATAATTCACATACATGTTTGAAACATTCAGACCTATGGTAATTAATTTTCAGCTGAATTTTATTCTGTATGCAAATTGCTCTGAGTAATTATGCAGAGAGGGAGCATGCAAGAGAGAGATTTAAATATCTGAGTTTGTTAATCGAAGACATTTTCTTCTCTAGACTTGGGGGAGGGCTAACACCAATTTTCTTCCTAATGAAGCAGAATGATTTATGCCAAGATTTGCAGAAGCAAAATAAAAACCATTGGTAATTATTTGCAATTGATATAGGAGTGTTTAAACTGTTATTAAATAATATGTTTTAAAACCAGAATTGCTAACAATACTAGCTCTGAGAAGAAGCGTTACATGCAACTCCAATAAACAACATCATCTTAGACACCCAATATGGCAACATTTAAGGGCAGAAACATTCTGAATTGTTATAAATGCCTGGAAGTCCATCACAGGTTTCCTGGAGTGTCTTGTTTATACATGGTCAATGGGATTAAGCTCCACTGACAGTGTAATCTCATCACATGAATTGGTTGATGTGTACCACTGGAGCATTGAAAACTCATGTTTTCCCAGAGAAGCAGAGCAGCATTCACCTGAATGCTCTTTAAGTTCATCTGTATGGCCATGATCACCTTAAGAAAAAAAAAACAAAACATAAATTCATCATCTACTTTAAAGTGGAGCAGAAGCTCTAAATCAGATGGAAGTCTATGGTTTACATCAAACAACTGACATTTTAAAATCAAAACTGGTTTTTGCCATCATGTGTTGAAAATGCCTTCTCCTAGAGAAAATCAAGGGCAAAGCTTGTACAGATTTTTCGTAATATGTTTAAGCTGGCTGCATGGCTCCTTACACATTTGCTACATGATAGTATCCATGGAAGTATATAGTAAAATGCCTCCAAGCCACGACTTGGCTGCTTTGATCACGCTTTCTCTTCAGCTGTCACCATGCTGTGAGAGAGACAAGACGTTGATTTGAAATGTTGCCTCTTAGATCTAAGGTTAGACGTGAGCTGCCATTTGAGCTTCATGCTGAGTGGGGAGGAAGCCAGGCAGGAGTCAGCCTTCACCGTGCCTGCCCAGACCAGCTTGCCTTAGCAGTGTTTCCAGTCCCAAGCCTGGGGCTGTGCTTGTTGCACTTGCTTGTAGGGTATTGCTGGAATCAAACAATTCATAATAATATTGAAATGCACACCTATAATGTCATGCATCATTTAATTGAGAGACTTTTATTATCAATCTTTTCTGTCTTAAAATATGCACTGGGATCTCTGCAGTGAAGACAGCAGGTCCCATTTTCCAGTTCATCATACCTTTCTCAACAGATGTTCTTCTTTTCTCATATAGTCAGAACAGTTCCAAGGGGATTGCATAAATGCAACTGCTCTTGACATTTCATTATACAGAAGTATTTTTGTCATTGAGTGATCATAGTACTTATTGTCAGGCAATTTTGAAAACAAAAAAACCCAATATTTACATAATTCCATTTCTTTTTGATTGTGTAGTTTGTTTCAGCTCCACTAAACAGTTATGAGGTTGAAATTACTCTCTTCTCCCAAATGAATGGTCATAAAAACAGAATCAAGTTCATAAATCTTGCTATGAATTAGTTGCATGGTTTCTGCAGGATTACACGTCCATTGCTGCAAGACATTGAAAGAATTTATTTGTTATCACCCTTTTAAAGCCATACGTGGGAAAAATAAGTTTACTTTCTTGTGATTAACACAATGACCCACACCTGCAGCCCATACAGCTACAATCTTACAGAGCAACTTCTCCCTGTACTGTCGTTGTCTGAACTAAGGAGTTTCCTGCAGGCCATAAGTCCTCTTTTATAGTGGCAATATATAAAAACATGAAACGTAATAGAAAAGTACCTCAAACACTGTTGTTAGATCTTTGTCCAATACTGATTTATGTTGCAAACTCACAGTCTCTTGTGGATGATACAGGGAAGGGAGAGGAAAGATCATAAGCTAACCTCTTCTGGTCTACTTTGTGGAGCTGGGAGGGAAAGAGATTTGGGATGCAACCAGTGTTTCTAATCATTTCTGTGTGGGAAAGAGAAGTCGGCTTGCCATTAGGAGGTTGTTAATGGTCTGATACAATCCTTGGTGTTTTTTGTTTACCAATTATTCTAGCATCTCTGTGAGATAACCAAGCAACATTTGGAGTTTTAAGAGGTAGCTATACCTAATAAGAACTTGACCAAAAAAAAAAAAGAATGCAAGTCTTTGGTCTCTTTAACAACAGGAATTCTGATTCTGCAACTCTATTTTATAAAAATGGGCCTAGCACAGGTTTTGGGTCATTGCTTACATATGAAAGCCTTTCCACTTCCCAGTGCAAGCAGCTGACCCACAGAGTACATTTTTCCTACAAAAATGTTGTGGCCAATGAGCAGAAACTGTAACCCATGTAACATCTTCTTCACTTTTGCTTTGCCAGACAGGAAGAGGCTACAGCTCAGGATACCAGGACAGTTGACCAGAAAACAAATGTCAGAGACAGAAACATCGAGGTGTTAAGTGGGAAAGAGTAAGACTTTTGAGCAAAGATAAAAAGCCAGAAATTATAAATCTTCCCAGGATAAAACTTTTCTGAAACTTGTTATAGTGAGAGATGCGCAGTACTCTATTTCCTTATAGATCAAGACAACTATCTCCTGGGATGGACATTTCCCTTGAAGAGAAATCCACAAGGATTTGCACAATATGAAAAAAAAGCTCAGGACAGGGAACTGTGAAGCCTGAACCCATAAAACAATAGTCAGGGTGTCTCAAGTAGTTTTTCTTCAAAGAATTTATATTCATGTGAAACCTTTATTTCCAATACTGACAAGACACCTATCCCCTCCAAAAATTTTTGACCAACCCTCAACCACTCTCAGGTCAGATTCACTACCTGTATCAACTTCTCCTTCAGTCTCAGCCTAAAGAAAAAGTGGAAAAATGTCTGTATATGAAAGCCAGGCTTACGGTACTTTTGTTATTACTGCGCAGACAGACCTGAGTAACTGTGCAGGCTGTTTGACACAGAAAAGGGACGGCTGTGGTTTTCCTTTCAAGCTGATAAAATATCATCTTTATGATGAAGAACTTCCATTTTTTTTCTCACTCTTCCCACTTTCATTTATATATTTGTACTTTTGGCTCTTCATTTTCAAAGATTTCATACCCATTGCTTTAGGACAAAAAGAACTGTGGTGACAAATATGGTTGTTATGCTTCATCTTATTCCCAAGGGTCTTTTCTTCTGCAGTTGATGAGCATCTGCTCCTAGTCATCTAGAGATCTGATTAACAAAGCATGATCTTTGATTAGCATATTTCAGAAATTGTTTCATATTATAAGCTCTCCTTAGGGCTTGTGTCGCTTAGCTGTAGAACAACCTTCCAAACTTATTTAACATGTTGAGAAACTTTGCGGGCATAAAAATCCCTGTTTTGGCCTTTTAAGTTCATATGGATCATGCATCCTGCATAAGTGGAAAAACATCTCAGGAAATAATAATCCACATTGCAGTGTTTTTTGCTGTCTTCTGACACAGGCCACAGTTGTGCTTGTATTTCATAAACTTTCTTCTAATGTTTTGAACTGTATGTAAGGGTTTTTTGTAATGAATAATAAATGATGCTTCTATAGTGTGTTCAGTTCGTGGCTATTCTTGAGCTTTTTCCATCGTGAATGAAATAATTCATCCAGCACATGGGTTAGGAAAAGCTTTATTTATTATTATTGCCAGTGTTATTATTCTTTTCAGATTTTGTGACACACGACACTGAGGTAAAGAGAAGTTTAGGCCTGATTTAAAAGAAAAGAGTGTCCAGGATTTCTCACGACATTTTTTCTCATTCTTTTGCTTCAAACTGGTGACTATTCAGCGCTATTTTTCTTTTTCAATAAACAATTTTTAATTGCCAGATGCTTGACATTTGTGTTGCTTTTAGCAATGATGTACTGTGTGATACCATTTCAGAACATAGGTACTTCAGAAGTGCATGAATCTTTATTGCCTTAGAAGACTCAAGGAGTTCTTGAAATAGATATAATCCTTCAATTAGAGTAAATTTTGTTATGAAAAGTGCTAAGTATTGAAACTGTGCATGGTGTCACATAGATCGCACTGGTTTAAATTTTGTTTCTCTTATTTATGCCAAACCAGTATTGACTTTCAAGGCTGAACCCGCTTCCCCACTTATGCAGACTCTGGCTGGTGGAAGACTTTGAACACATGACCAGCCAGTGATTTGCAGCAGCCCAGCAATGTTGGCAGCTATTACCATAGGCTCCCAGCCAATTTGCACAATGGTTTCTGATGATGCAGTGTTTTGCATCAAAGATGTGTCACTAGCAAAAGAAGACAATGTACATGTGCTCCAGTAAAAGAGCAAGGCCAGCTGCAAGCAAGCAAAAGTTCTGGTCATTAAATTTTTTTGTATGAATATGACCTTTGAATTACATCAGCCCACTGAACCTATGATCTAGTGACCTTTCACGCTCCAAATGGCGCTTACTTATTAAAGGCTTTGCAGAAGGAGGATATCTCACTGTGTTTTGCAGTTTAAGAGTATCTAGGTAGACAGCTAGGTAAGGAAATGGTGGCTTGCTATTTCAATCCCTGTCAAATATCTTTAACTCAGTCTTCAGTGAGAGCAAAGTAAGAGGATTAAGGATGTATATCTCACCCACTGTGTTCTGGGAATGTAAAGAGCAGGGGATGTGCTACTTCTCATGTGTCTTACTTAGTCTGACTTAGAAAAGACATGAAAAGTAACAGCAGAACACCTTTGGTCTTTTCAGTGGGACTGACCCTGGTCCCTCAAACTCTTCCTATGTATTTCTTAATGGCATCTCCTTGGATGCTGATGCCTTGTTGTTTCCAGTAGGAAACAGATGGTCTTGTCTCTTTCCTTGTTCACTTCACCTTTCCTATCAATTTTAATGGCTCTAAAAGAAAAAGCTTTTAACACTTTTGGTTTGTTTTTACTCTTTCTGAGTGCCTTGCACCAAAGGCATTCCACTAAATACATGAGCATTAGTGAAGCTCAATTGCCCATCACAAATGTGTAATGGCTGTTAATATGGTAAGAGCTTGTAGCTATGGCTCCTTAAACCAACACAGAACAGCTGCAGCACTTCAGCACTGCAAAGAAACAGAACAATCCTCTGCTTGATTGAAGTACATTTGCTGTCGTATAAAGAAATTTGGTACATAGGAAACTGAAACTTATCATACGTCAAATAATATCCTTTAAAAGTTTCTTTGATTGTTCAGTCAAAGTGAGTAACTCAGTTACCATAATGTGCAATAAGAGCTTCATACAGTCCCCAAAATAGATCTAAAAGTTGTCCATTTCCCAAAGAGGCTCATTAGGTGAGGAAGAGAGGGGAGAGGTAAATGGGATTTGAGGATGCATTGAAGAGGAACAAAAAGTCAAATCCATGGTCAAATAATGTCCAAAAAAACCCCACCAAAACCACTAACTTATCAAAAAATCACTTCTTAAACAAAGGTGAAATTTCTCAATACAGCTGTGACTTCCTTTTGTCTGCAGTATTCACATAACCAGTTTTTGGGTATTTGTAATTCATCCTGGCAGGTACATCTTATTGCTGATCTTTAAAAGCATCCTTTTATGAGAGAATGAATTTAGATAGATAGCCTTTCAAATGGGACTTGATTGCAGAAAAGTATTTGTAAGATTTTCCCAGGTGGGATCAGTGCTCTTAATTGGAGTGGTATCCAGCACAGCACTGTATTGCTTGTCTTTTTTTCTGTTCAAATATTACCAAATCACCACTCATTTAAGGAAATAGTCTGTAGAAATCTTTCAGGCACAGACAGACAGACTGGCACACGGGCAGGACAACAGATGCTGTCTGCCTCTTGAGCTGCTGTAGGGACCAGGAGACTGCTCCAGTGCCTAATGCGCCAGCATCTTGTTGCCTCTGTGAATGAGCAGCTCCTGCCTCCACTGAGATAAATAGGATGGTCCCAAACAAACCTGAAAATTACCACATTATGCTTCTGATACATACTTAATATCTTTTTCTTTTTTTTTTTTTTTTTTTTTTTTTTTAGGAGAAGGGAAAGGTACAGGCAGTTCTATTAAAACCTAGTGTAATATGCCATGTGCTAATTTCTTTGTTTAGTGTTAGGAGACATTTTTGTGTATATAAAAGAAGAAAAAGAAGGAAAGAAGAGGCTCTTCAAACTCTCACTGCTCCTTTTCTGAGTGTGTTTGTTGCATCTGGGGAAAACAATTAATCACAAGCTAAATTAGGATCTTTGCAGTAGCCTCCTGTCAGAATATTGACAGTGTGTCACTGGGCCATTTCAGCCTTCAGGTATCCATCTCAGATAAGCAGGGCATGTGTATGTGTGCATCTGCACATATGTGTTAATCCTTGTGTCCTGGCTAAATGGCAATTTTGGTGCTTACTTGCTCTCTGCAGGCCTTTAGGTCCATTTGGATCATCATTAAGATGCAGCATTAGTCACTCCTTCCAATCCACTGTTGTGCTGCCTTGCAGTGCAGTCAGAGAGAGGCAGATCTTAATGAGAGGTTTGGTAAAGGGGTATGTTCAGGAGAAAGTTTTGTAGGATCTTTCCTAATCAAAACAGTAAAGAGGGCACCAGAGTAGTACCCTAGTACCCTACACTTTCCAATGCAGGATTGCAGGTCACTTTTGCACATTTTCCAGATTCTTGGCTAGCTACAGTTCCTCAAATCAACACATCAGGGAGAAAGAAGGTTCCTCAGCAGCTTTAGAACTGTTGAGAGAAAGACTGGCTGTATTTAGTACTATGCACCCTTGGGCTGGCTGAAGTACTGAAGATACATTTCTGGGCTCTGTGGCCCTGTTTGTCTCCAGATTCTGTTAGACTACTGAAGAAAAGGACAAAGCAGCAGTGATCACTGCTGGGAAACCACAGCCTCAGACCAAAGCATGCTACTGCCAAGAGGAGGAACATCGGATAGTGTCAGAAGGAGAATAAAGAGTGTAAGGACTGACTTTAGGGGAAGAACTTTCCCTGGGGAGCATCAGCAGGGGCAACAACTTGGAATACTTGTTCTGAGAGAGCAACTGATCATGCTCTCTAATCCTACTTCCAACAGTACTGCAGTTGATGCAAGCTGTATATAATAAGCCTAGGATTATAGAATTGTTATTATGGCTCTTCTGCTCAAGCATTCTAAGTACAGCAGGTGCTTAGTAAAATTTTAAAATAATTGCTACAAAATAATATGCCTGTTATACAGTACCTGTGACATTAAATTTATTAGCACTCCACAAAAATTCAGTTATTAGATAGCTTCTAAAATAGTAGTAATTTTGTTACTTGAAAGTGTATTCTATTCCATCATAACTTTTCTATGAAGTAAAGAGCAGCATATAGATTTTTGTATCAGAACTTCATCCCAAAGGATCTTCTCTAATAATAATGGGATGCCAAGTTAGATCACTGCTCAATAATCAGAGTCTTTAAGCTCTGCATCTATCTTTCTATTTAAATATCTCTAACATGCAGTCTGAAAACAACAGCTCATAGTATAAAAAGGCAAAATATTTATTCACTCAGATATGGGAATGTTCATTCTAAATAGTTGTCATCTCAAGCAAGAGATAATTATGTGTTTCTCACTTTCTTTTTTAATATGTCTGTTTTTTTATAGCACTTGATCCATCCAAAGATCCATGTTTGAAGGTGAAGTGCAGCCCACATAAAGTGTGTGTCACTCATGATTATGAAACTGCTATTTGCGTGAACCGCAAGCAGCTGGTACACAGGTAAGGAAACTTCACGTTGTTTGAGGTTTTTGTGTCCTCATAGGTCCAGCATGATGAGAAGAAGTAAAATGAGAAAAGCCTAAAATGAATATTAAAAAACATAATTTTAAAGCATTCCTTTTAATTTTTTTTTACTCTAAAGCAAACAGAAGTCTTATTATTTATAACTAAGGCTATTTCAAACATGTTGTACCATGTAGTGTGGAGTGCAGAATGCTCTCCCAGTTGTGGGAGTCGTTTTCTCCTCCCAAACGGGAGTCATGATATATATTTTAAAATCTGACAACCTGGAACATGAAAACAGTGTGTCAGAGACATGGACAGTTCCAGTAACATAATTAGAAACAAATAAAAAAGAGATTAATAAAGAATAATTAAAAAAAAAAAGTCAAACCTCTGTTTAAATTTCGTAAAGAACGGAGAAATGTTGGTGGAACTTTGTAGACCATCTCCCTGGGGAGTCACATAATTACAGAAAGCTCTACATCTGATTATTGAATAACTGAATTAAGAGCAAATGAAATAGCTAATATGTGAAAAGCTTTGGCCATGATGTTCAAATTAGACCACAGAATTTCGCTGACTCTATAAAGAAAGAAAGAAAGAACAGTACTGAGCATAGGTTGAAATATGCTATGGACAATCAAGAATGGAAAAATTCATAAATAATTTTAGAGAAAACAAACTTTCATTGCCCTATATTGGAAGCAGAACGAGTAGAATGAGTAAGGCAACTGGGCTTGAGTACCTCCAGAGTCTCTCTGAGTCAAGAACTAGAATAAAACTGAAGAAATAAGCCCCTCCCCTTGCCAACATATCTTGAATAAAACCTGTGTGGCTGTATTGGGCAACTCTGAATGGTTTGTCTGTACCTTTCGTTATATTTGAGTGATAAATCTGGGGACTGGTCTCAGGTTTCTTTCTCCATTTAGTAGGGAAGCAAACATTTGCCTGTAACAACTCAGTTCGCTAAATGACATTGTCAGCTGAGACTGCAGTTCCACAATTGTTTAAGCCAAACTAAATGCAGTGTGATCTAATTCCCAAGTACTAGTACTACATCTCATGTTATCTCAGTGCTACCTGGATGAGGAAGCTAACATAACACAGTTTAAAAAAAAAATAATTTAAAAATCTTTGATTTATAACACAAAGTTAATGGTGTAATGTCCATGAGGCAGTATGCTTAATCTTTTGGTTTTAGATATGGAATGATCCCTAGGAGTATGGCGATGTGCAGTACCCACATTCTGATGACATTCTTGGCATTATTTATCTCACATTTTCTGGTTAGGAAAGATTTAAAGTGCTTACATTATATAGTAGTTCCTATGATATATAGACACAGTTGTTGAGCCAAATGCTTTCTGAGCTATTTCCAGTATTTAATGTCCCAGAAGTGGTCAGAATGGTAGAGAATAATGGTATAGAGGAGGAGCTGAGTATCATTTTTTTTCCAGAAACCAGGCTGTGTTTCATGTGAGATCTCTCTGATTCTCACACTGCCAGAAGCTATTTCAGCTAACCTTTGAGTAGCACTGTGACTATGGAGATGAAACTATTCCTCTGGAGATAAATAGAAACTGAAAATATCGAAAACTTACTTTGAAAATTCTCCCAAACAATTTTCAGCAAGTTTTATAATGCTGAAAGAACTACTGCTGTTACGCGATAGTGGCACATATGTCCCCAAAGTGTTTTTATTCTCATAATATCCAGCTACCTTTGCCTCAGAGGGCAGACATATCAACGAGGAAAGTAACTAGGCCAAAGTCTCTCCTGATTTGAACCAATGGAGTGGCACCACTAAACATTTTCATCTTTAGTCCCACAATAGTCTCTTCTTTTTTTCTGTTCCTGACCTGAATACTGCTATACGTCTGACTCAACTTGTATTTAAGGCTGTGTTAATCAGGAGTAAATGCATTTACAAGAAGTGGAATTGTAGCTATTTAAAACCAGTGAAAGCCTGAATATATTAGTGTGGGCATGTGTGTAGTAAGATCCATCAAATAACACAGCGATGTGATTATTTTGCACATCCACAGTGCTTTTGGATGTGCTCAGAAGGATTTTCCATTTCATGCACCATTATCAACTTGCTGCAGTTGCTTCACAAAGCATGTAGGCTCAGCAAAAAGTAATCAGGAGAGCAACATCTTGTGTTATTGCTAAAGATTCCAGACAGAGCTGCATGGATCTGCATCACCTGATCAACTGGCCCTATAAAGAGTTGCAGCACAAGGAAGCTGTATTTTTCTAGGCATAGTGTAGCTAACTTTGAAATTAACGATGACAACATGATACCATAGCTGTTTCAGTTTCTTTGTGCTGGAATGCACACTTTTGAAACCACCACAGGAATACAATAATGGTGTATAAAATTGAGTTAAATGGAAACACTATTTTACATTTAGTCAGACCTTGACACTGTGATGTCTAACTCGCCCTGTAAAGCTTTCAGTCTCATGCCTTTAGAGTAAGATTCTCCTGTCTAGCAGCAGGATATATATACTGTCAAATATTTCACAGTGGTGTGAGTTTGATCTGCCCAAAGTGAAATATTTGACAGGATATATATACTGTCAAATATTTCACAGTGGTGTGAGTTTGATCTGCCCAAAGTGGGTCTACTGGATGTGGGATCCCCTGGCCCTGCTGGCAGGGTACTCGGGGCAGGTCTGTGGGAGAGCAGCTCAGTGTGTCAGTAGGATTGGTTAGAGGTTACTCCAGGAGTGCCAAAGGAGTCTGCTAGAAGTCCCATGCCCCAGGGACAGCCTGGCCCCTCCTGTGCAGCATCTTCATCCCCCCCACAGTCACTTGGTGAGCAGCCCTGGGCTCTTGAAGATAAGGGAGAAGATTTCTGAGAGGTGTTTCCGACAGATAATGGTGTTTTGTCAGCACATCCTCTAAGGCGTTTACAGTACAAATTGGACAGAGCATTAACAGGAAAGGCAAGACTGGGTAGTGATTGAAGATGTATAAAAGATGTATTTGAAGGTACCTTCTTATATGCTTAATAGTCCTTGGACTAATGATCGAGCTGTATGAAATCTTTTGTGTGGATTAAAACTGCTTTCAATTTGGACATGATGTATGAGGAAGAGTCTTTATTAGTTCAGTTTTGCATGAAATGCACTAGTTAATATCCCTCAAATATTTCTCATACATTTGCAGTCCTGTAAAATTTCAGGACATTTGTCTCTGCTGGTGTTGCTAGTGCAGTTGATGGGAAGAAAGATGTCACTCTTGGGCGTTTTTGAAAAGAACAGAATGAGAAAAGTGGATTGATGAAAAAATAATGGGCATATTAACATGTCCAGGATTTACAGCTTTGTTCAGTCCATTTCACTGGCAATCACCAATTAGTTTGTCACTGCAGTGTATGTCACTCACAAAGGTAACCATGCAACATCTGCTTCTCTGCTCTAAGAAATCCAGCTATTTATGCAGTATTTCTTCAGTACTTTTGAGGCTACTGCTGATGACAAAAGAGGCCACTACTAAGTTCCTTACGATCTTTTTTTTTTTTTAAGATTTGGACAAGTTCCCAGAGAAAACATCTGTTGTTCTAAATTACTCATCAAAAGCTTGGTCTGACCAATGTGGCACTGTTGGAAGCTACACTGATCTACAATAGGCAGACAATTCTCTCTTTTTCTTTACAGTCCTACAGTAGATAACACCATTTCTGTTTAGGAAAGATTTTGTTGGAAATAAGTCCAGTAAAAGAATCCTCGTATGGGAAACTGAGCATTTTAGTACCACTGCTATTCTGTGTGCTATTTATGTACCTGAAATTGTATCCAAAAGAGAATACCTAAATGAAGAAAATTACTAATTGCAAGAATGACAATGTCCAACCTGCTTTCGAGAACTGTTTGGGAGCACTGCAGGAAAAAATGTGGCCACAGAAAATGCACTTTTAGGGATTTATTGAAAAGTTTTGAACACTAGCAAGGATTTTAAACAGTGATATTCTTCAATGTCTGTGTATTAAATCAGCAGTTACCTTTAAAAATGCACTAAATATAGAGCCTATAAAACCTTTCTCTGTTGTTTTGCTCTCTTCTCTGACTTCTACATGTCTCTGTTTTCTCTTGTTTGCTTTGCTAATGGGGGTTGGCACACCACCAAGGACTCCTTTGGGGGTGATATCTTCCAGTGCTGAAAATCTTACTCCCACATTCCCACTGCCCTGACCAATGTGAGGGAGGGCTTGTTCCTGAGCTTGCGATGTTCAATTCTGCATAATTTATGTTGGTAATGTTTATCAAAGCCTGAATACGTGAGCAATCTATATAAGGTGTTGTAACAGAAACAAGCCTGAGAGATGATTAATTATCTCTGTATCTACTAATAGTATCAGTTTCTTTCTCAATTAGCCTTGCTGTGTTCATAACTGTATTTCTATTCTGTTGTTCATTTTCATGTTGATACAGAAAATAATTATTGTTCATCTGTGTATTAAGTACAATTCAGGGGGGAAAAAAAAATCATATCCCAAAAGGAACTCTACAAAATAACAGTGTTTAGCTTCCTGATGGTGTATTTATCAGCATTAATTGTATGTGGTTTGCTTGTATGTCTTTTCTTGGAAGAGCTACCACAAGCAGTGAGATAGGAGAACCCAGACAATAATAGGTCAAGACCTCTATGTAGTTTATAAATTTTTTTTGTCTTTCTCCACAGAGACTTTCCAACTAGTTTTTCTAGTTAGCTTTTCTTACTTCAAAATGTTTCCAAAGCACGGCATTAATGTTTCCAACTTCTCTGCAAATCCCTACTTTTCTTTCAGTTTCTGCTAAAATTAAGAGGAAAGTCTTGCTTTTCTGTAAGGTGGCAGATACAAGACAGGCAAAGTTATGCAGTAAATGTGGAAAATCTGCTATAAAAATACTGTTCCTTCAACTATTATTTAATTTTAGCTGGAGCAAAGTGCAGTTATTTTCAATGGGTAGACAGCATGCTAAAAAATGTGTTCTGGGACACTGAGGCCACTGTAGAGTGACAGACCTCCATAATTTTCATGGTGAAATATGAGAGTCCACTCAATAATTTAGGATAATGTGGCTCTCCAATAAAAGGTTTCTGGATGCAGAAAAGATAAATATCAAAATTATTTTTTCACATTCCCAGGTTTTTTAAGTTCTGGGATGAATTCACAGTCATGAGTTAATTTTTACTACAAATATGTTCATATGAATCCAATGAATTCTTTTCTGGTTAACATTTGCAGCATTAAGGGAAGAAACTACACAATTCAGCACAAAAAGAAAAACTTTCAAATGTTTCTTTAGAAAAAAGTAAAGTCATTTCAAATTTTTTAAGTTTTGGAGATTTTTTTTTCCAAATAACAATTGAATGATATTTGCATCTCTTTGCAAACTGTTCTGGAGTCACAAAATCTGATTTTCCATTAACAAAAAATAATGTTTTCATGCAAAACATTTTATCCACCTCTAATGGTAAGCATTGATTTCTCTCATCTACTTGCATAGATTTTTGCTTCAAAAGAAAGAGCATTGAAATATTTGATTAAACACACACTGACAAAAACAACAGATTGCATTAATGTTTTTCAAACTAATATACTATACTGGGGAAATTGCCAAAATTTAGACTTATTATTCCCAAGGGTACCTCTGACAGAATCTTGGATTGTTATTTTGATTCTCTATGAATGAAAATTCTAGACATGAACAGGAAGAAGTAAATGGCATTTTTTGTTTCTTGTAATTTCTAAGCTATAATGCATTGCTCTGTAAAATCTATTATTCTTTCTAATATCTAATCACTCATGGTACATTGCACACTTCAACTGTAGCTCATGCTGTTTGTCCAGAAGAATAAATGAGAATCCAGGAAAATCAAAGAGAGAAGGTCTTTTGAGGTCACAGCCAAGTACAGCACATAATATGATATGCAAGTGGTGTGCAAGTTATGTGTGCAAGTCCCTAGACAAAACTTGAAAGCTTTTAAAAGCATTTCATCTCTGGACTGCCTGACAACAAAAGCATGCCTCTGCTACAGTGCAAAAGCTTCACATTTTGCAGCAGACAAGTAACAGACGTGAAAATCAGGAACGTTTGTTTTCCTTATGTGTGCTAAGTTTCCTTTTAATGAGACAGAGAGCACACTGTATGATGTGCCATCAATCTACGAGTGCTCAAGGGAACCAGTGAATATTGAGAAGAGTAGAAGAGTATGGCACTGTCCTTTCTTCCTCATTACAGTTATTTTTAAAATTTTGATTATGAAAATTTCAATCCACATATGGACTCCTAAAGGTCAATAGCTTTTCCTCCAAGACGGCGTCCATCTTTAACAGCCTGGGATTCAGTCCAGGGATGCTTAAATACTGAAACAGCACTCACTGGTTTTAGAAAGATATTACTCCACTGAACAGGATAATCTGGAAGCTGTAGATCTCATTCTCCAAGTGGTCCATTTCTCAGTTTCAGCTCTGCCTAAGGTAAATTGCTTTTAATTAAAGAGACCATAGGGAAAGTCAGAGAGTCTGTAGAGGGAGTAGCTTTTATCAGACAAGATGATATGAGCTAATTCTGGTATGAGTCAGGAGAATGACCTACTTGCTGCCAGGAGTTTCTGTACAAAAATCCTCCAGTTTATTATTTTCTGGAGGAAACTGGATATGCTATTTCCCCTTAATAGACAAGGCTTCTGTGTACCTTTTAGGCGATTTTCTGGCTTTTCTAAGCCCTAGATAAGCTGTTGACTGGTGTATTTCACAACTCAGATGTAAAAGAACGTCAGCAAACATAGAAGGAAAGATCCATTTTCCTCAACTTTATCTAACATGGTCAGCTTTGAAACTGAATTCAAATATGGTTCTTGATTCAAAGCAAAAAGTGCCCAAGTTTTGCACCATGCATTTTGTTGTTTCCATTTGTTTTCAGACTTCCACAGAAAAATGTAGACATGCTGAAGAATGGTCAGGTAGAGCACAGATATCTCCTATGGAAATTGCATAAGATTGTCACCAAGAACCTAGATGTGAAACTTTCTGCATTCCAAGGCCAATTAGCTACTCTGCACTTCTCTCCCCAGAACTGGAAACTCATTGCTAGGCATGCTTCATCAGCTTTAAAGCTCGTTAGAGTAATGCAAGGTGACTGTCTTTGATTGGACATGAGTAATTTTTTAAATACAGTTTAGTGCATACCTCTTTTATAATGCTTTTTAGAGTGTGTAGTCCTCGTCTCTGTCTGCTTTGGCAATAGCAATAGATGAACTTGTTCTTGCCATCCACAGGGGATTTACTGTATTTTATTCACAGTCATCAAGCACCTGGCTGCTGGGGTGAACATCTTACTGCTAAGGTGAATGTCTTTTACTCTGCAGCTTCTGTCTTACTGTGCTCTACCAGGAGGATGCTGCAAGCACAAAAGGAAGTACAATGGTTATTAAGCCATTCTCCTGCTGCTTTCAGTCCAGTGTCAGAACTCTCAATGAAAACCACCTCAATACCTCTTGATATCTTTGTTATCATCAGAAAGTTATTATATTGAAGATAATATGAAAATAACCTGTTATCTTCAACACTTTAATTAACATTTATAAATAGTTCCTGTATTTAAAGATAGTATTATTGGATAGGTTGAATATGCTTTGTAATGCTCCTGCTCTGAATGCCTCTAGTTATATGCTTTTAGCATGATATAAAAATGCACTGGAAGTGATTTCTTGTTGTTAAGTCCAATACCTCTGCAACAGTACCACATAACCTTTTTCAATAGCCTACCAAGTTCTGTTTTAAAGATAATAAGGATTATTGCCCCCTCTACTCAGCTTGGAAGAATCCTTAATATCTCAACCTTTCTGGTTAGAAACCTGCTAACATGTAGCCTAAGTTCATCCAAATCCAGACAAAACTTCTGGAATTTTCCTAATAGGTTCCTCAGCATTTGTTTTGAAGTTGTGACTTTCTATGGTTTTGCTATTCTTAGCAAGTACTCTTACTCTTTTCTTATGAAAAAGCTCTTTTTAAAAGGCATTCCTCTTGACTATCTCTTTTCCTTTGTAGCAGAACTTACTGGGCTCAGCCACTGAGATCATTAAGGAAATGAAACTCAATATTATCACTTTGTCTTCTTGTTATTTAAATTCTTTACATGTCTTTATATATTCTATTCCCTCTGCATCATTGTGTATTAAGATTTTAATCTATTTCTAAAATTTATTCCCTCTTTTAAGAGGCTGTTCAATCCATACTTGTTTTAAACCCTTCCTATGAGCACCAGTAGAATATCTGCAATTCAGAATTCCGTATTGCAGGTGGGCTTTCAACTGAACTTTCTGGAGAACAGTTCAGACTTTGATGTTCTGCCTATATGGGTTGATCTATATGGTGGTTATATGTGCAATTTGCTCTTTCAAAGATTTCTAGGTAGTATTCTGCATTTGTTTCATCACTAGAAACATACAATTGCCAAAATTACTCTTCTCTCAACAAAATATTTTTTACTAACATGATAACAAATGGAGGGAGAGGAGGTAGTTTCAAATAAATACAACCCACAGCTAATAGAGCATTACATGTAAACTCTATATAAAATTCAGAGTTTAGAGCTTGGACCTCTAATATGAAACTTCAGTGTGTGATGGTGGAAAATGCATGTCCGGAAATTGATGTGTGAAAATAACTTTGTGCAGCAAATTGATAGGGAACAAAAGCCATCAGTAAAACTTAAATATATGAAAGGTGGAATAAGGGCAGCAGTCTTTTGTTCTTTGGTGTTATACTATCTCAGTGAGTTCTTTTGTTGACTGCAGAATTGGTCATATACAAACCTCTTCATATACCTCTTATCAACTTGTCAAAAACTAGTACCTAAAGCTAAGTTGGCATCCAGAAGCTCTTGCTTCCCTTGAGATATCTGGAAGATGACTGAATTAACTAAGTTTCATCACCTCCCCCATGGCATTTATCTATTCCTGACCTCAGTTTTGAGCTATTTATAGCATAAGGAATGTTGGCTTTTTGTTGTTTGTAAAGCTCCTGTTGCTCACTCTAAAGTGAGCAAGAAATGAACACAGTAATTGGTATAAATGTCATCTGCTGGGAAATGTCAATAAATCTACCAACAAATGAATCGTGAACAAATGAATAAAGTTGGATGGGACTCTGCCTTTGTGTCCTCATCCTGTAAGAAGATGTTAGGCTTTGCATATGGAGCAGCTTAGTAATTCTTGGATTTTCAATGCTTTTTCAAACAACCTTAAGATAGCACCATTGTCACTATTATTGAAATACAAACAGGTAGGTAAGCATTAAGATGTGCAATCCAAGAGGGTAGTTCTACAGGCTCTCCGTATACGTGTCAGCAGTACTACATTTGACCATTGACCTTGTAGGTCACATGCATGTGTTTTTGACTTGAGCACTTGGGTGACTTTCTCAATGACTGTGTTAATCCTCACATGACTTGGAATCTGCAGTCTTTCCGGGTTTACCACAGCCCAGTAGATTAACAATGTATTCCCCAATATAACTTCTTTGTATTTTCTATCTGCTAAAAATCTTAACCATAGAATTCCTGGAGGCAAATTTATAATAGTATTTAATACATCTGTATTTTTGCTGTTTATCCCTATCTTAAATCTATTGAGTAATCCAGTCAGCAACAAATTATTATTTAATGTTTACAAATGACCTCCAATGTTCTGAAAATTATTCTGTATTTATACAATAATCTGTTTACTGGAGATTCTAAATTTATTGCTGGTTTTTGCTGTAGAACCCCTAGGACATGAATGTGTTCAGCGGAAAAGTCTTTTTAGTGCTAATAAAAGGCATGCCTTTGTAAGATTGGGACTGATGTTTACAGTGGAGGAATTTTATTAAAGCTTTTCTTCAATTTCCAACAAGCTTTTCTTCAATTTCCAACTTCCCATTTTATTGGAAAAAGTATTAAATGTGCACCATTTAAAAATCTGACTCTTGCAGTGAATATTACAAACAATATCTTTTGCATGAAATTTGCAAATTGAGCCTTAAAAATACTGTATTTTGTTTGATCCTGGTCAGTTTGCTGTTCTTTACAATTGTGTGTCTTCAATATGATGCAGCCTCAAGTGAATAACTTTTAAACCTACCAAAGACGGATCTTTATTGTTCATAAAACAGTTCTATATTTTACCATTATACTATTGAGATTTTCCAGTTATTGCTTCTAACAGGCTAAAATTCTAAGGAGTTGGGCCAGCCTCTTTTTTTCACACCTCTTGCCTTACATAGTTCCCAGCTTTCTACTCAGTATATGGCTTTCTTGGGTAGGAAACTTTGGCTCCTCTAAAGGTGGAAGTGGTTTTCTGCAGATTTCTGCTGAATGTCCTATTTCATTCAATGTCCCTCATCATTTCAAGCAGAAAAATTCACTTAGAAAAATAATATATTCATATCTAAGACCACTTTGAGTAATTCATGAGCCAATATCTTGACTTTCATTTTTAAGTTGAAGGTTGCAAAAATCTTACAGTGCGAAAACCTTTTCTGCATAGGTTTGACAGTTCCAAACTTGATTAACAACAAAGATGTGAATGACAGCTAATATAAGAAGTTGAAAAAAGTACTTAGGTGCTTTACTTCTTTCACAGCCATGCGGTTCCATCTAATGCTATTCTTTCAAAAGAAATAGCATATGAAAACAATAAAAAGGAGCTTCTTGCATCAATCATTTCATTATTTGATGCAAATTATGTTATCAAAATTAACTTTTAATCTGTTACTTTCTGCTTCTTTAATATTTCAATTTCTATCATTCTCTTCTCATTAATAAGGTTATGATTGCCTGCTTAGTGCTCTGCCAGAACTCATCAAGAGCTCAACCTACGGATTTTCAATTTAGTGATTTTATGTCATATTAATTCAACCAATGAACCAGAAATGATATTATTTATGGACATGAGCCACCAAAGTGCAGTCTGTTTAAAGCTCTGTACGTAGGGAGTACTAATGTTGATTAGAAATCAACTCAAAATATTTTGCTTCCTTAAATATGTCTGTTTGGGTATCATTGTCCCATTTAAAAATTAACTGTAGGAAAGCAATGTTGTGCCATTTACTTTTTAGGCAAAAAAAGGTAATAGGTTAGCACACTTTTGAAAGACATATTGCTCGTATCTCTAGATTTGAACCAGTCTTATAATATATGATAATTTCATTCTCATGAGCATCTTCTGTATCTTAAAAAGAGAGACTGAAAAATCTTGCTATTTCTATGTAACACCTTACACTTCTTATTGTGCAGCTGGTTTTTTAAAGGAATCAAGGAGAAAACATCACATCAACGTGCATTGTAATTACAGTCTATGTCACCAATGCAAAGTCTTATGTGATCTCTTTAATAATTGAAAGTGGTGACGAGATGTTTGAACTTCAAAAACTAATAAAGAAAAGAAGGAAATTCTCTTCTGTGGTTTGAGCTCTTCACCTCATTCTTTATGCCTTGAATGTGCTGTGAAAGTCAACACTAAATTATCAGTGCCAGTAGTCAAAAGATCAACTTTTATCTCATACCAAGCCACTTCGTGGCTCCTTAAAACTGTAAAGAGTCATTTTTTTGGAGTCCCATAGCTCCCAGTGTTTGGCCTAGTGGATATGATGGTCTAGAGGCTGTGCACAGGCAGTCCATGAAGTGATGTTGAACTTTAGCATTCACTTGCCTCAACAGGAAACTATTAGTTCATTAAAGCCAATCTCATACTTATATTCCTATAGATTTGGAATGCTATGGAGTAATTTTATGTTTGGAGGTTCCATATTCATATTTCTCATCTGCAGTTTCCATGGCATGTCTTTTATCAAGGACTGCATGTTCATTCTAAGCCACTTAACTGACTACAACATACAGCTTTCCAAAATAAATAAATAAATACCAAAGATATTACAATCGTTTCTATTTCATTAATGAAGCATAATTACCAGAAAACATTTCTACAGAGCTGTGCTATTAAATCTTTGTGGAATAGCAAGGGCGGGAAGATTAACACATTTTCAAATTAATTAGAGAATTGTCAGACCTTTATTTGCTATCAGTTATTGGCTATATGTTCTCTACTTTAACAATTAAATCCTAAAAGAGCCATTGCAAGTAAATACAGAATGTTCAGTGACTACATATTAGAAAGTCAAAATTTGGAACAGATTCCACAAAGTTCTTTCCTACTCTAATTAGTATATTTAAAAAAAATAAANGGGGGGAGGTAGGATGGATGTGTTAATATTCTAGGGTTATCTCTCTGTAGAGTTATCTACAGTTTGCACTCAGTTCCCTGCTGAGATTTTTTTTCTCACTGGAACATTTTGAGAAGGTGAAAATAAGAAATGACCTCAAAATGAAAACAAGTTTTCAGTTTTAAGTATTGAGTAGACATGTTCTGAGGTCTTCTGACAAAATGGTTTTCCTGACAATTCAGGAAAACATTTTCCAGAAATGTAGAGAGTAGCTCTTGACAAGAAAGTCTCTCATCTCAGAAATGTAAGTAGGATGGTGAAGAGACCTTGAATGTAGAATGTGAAAAAGAGAGGTTCAAGCCTTGTCACTCAGGTGGATCTTCTGATAAGAGGTTATTAGGGTTTTTTTATGGCTTTCCTTGAAAGTCTGTAGTTTTCATTTATTTCTCTTGTTAATTGCAGAAGGGATTTGGTCTCATCAGCCTAGGTGAGCAATATAGTTACTGAGATGTGAAATTGGTATCTATCCATGTCTGACTCAGTGAATATTTAATCATTTATGCAAAATTTACGCAGCCTGATGGCTATGGCACTCAAGTGGGGCTCAAGCTCTAGTGGGCCTGTACTACTGTTGTTAACAGAAGAGTAAATAAAATCCAGTCCCATGACTGGCCATCTTTGAAAAGTCAGTAAAGTCAGACTGATGTAATCACCTGTCTTGATGGTACAACAAATTGATTTTATATTAAGGTTGTGAAGAGAGTCTACAACATATAGTTATCCCTAAATTATATGAGTATATCATTTGTACCTAGAAAAAAAAAAACAATATTTTCTTCCTTTATTATCTTATGGCTTTACTCCTGGAAAATTGTCCAGGAATGTTTTATGTCCTCTTTTCGTATTTGGAAGTCATCTACAATTGCTGTGTTCATATTTTATTTCTACAGTAGTAGAGATGAAACATATTACGATTTCTGAAAGACAAAATCCTTTGCCTGGATCTTTACTGGTTTCTGATGAATGCCATCTATTAAAAAAAAAATAGTCCTAGTCTCCTTTACTTTCCATTTTCTTAAACAGTGTCTTCAATAAGTGGATATTGCACAGTAGACTTTCTCAATAGCCCTCGACTAGCCTTTCTTCATAAAATTTTCTTTGCATACTGAAGAATAGGCAATTTATATCATTATCTCTCTTCATACTTTTCCAGGAAAATCAAATGCTTCAGAGTGTTCTGAGAACTTGCTGCTAGACCTGCAGGATTCAGGAAAAAAAATGTCACAAATCTTATGAACTCTTAGTGATATGATCACTCTAACTACTGCAGTATTTTGCTTATATTACTTTTTAACTCTAGCAGCAAAACTTGTCATGAAATAAATATTCTCTGACAGTCTCTGAAGTTGTCTCCTGCCTAGAAGATCTGCACTTTAAAAAGAAATTACTTTGTCCTTTAATGAGGACTTATGTTATCTCACACATCTGAATAAGCACGCTGCTATACAACATAACAGTTTTAAAATAAAGAACAACTTTTTGTACCTTCAGGCTCTTTTACAACCCTGGTAAATTTCAAAATTATGTTACTTCTCAAAAAAAGGAAAATATAACCAAGGGCTAAAACATGTTGTGCAATTCATTAGAATCCCAATTATTTTCACTGATCGCTTTTATCTCCTTTTTATTTTAATGTATTTTTTTTGTCCTCCGGCCTCATCTTTAGATTTTTCTCATCTTTGCTTAAGCACTGTACTTCGGAGGAATAGGGCTCTCCCAACAGGTGTGATTGGGATTTGAGGAGCTTTCTACCGCAGTCCCAGTTTTGACCCAGACTGAGTCATTCACTTGCACTAGAAAGGAATCGTTTTCTGAAAGTTTTTCAGAAGATATTTTAACTAAGTTATTTCACTTTTATAAAGAAATCTTTGCAAACTTTTTATTAACAATGTGGTTCAAATTTAAAATGTTTACAATTTACCTTAAAAATACAGAATTGAAGTTTTGTTCTGATGCTATATTTAAACTACCACTGATGGAGAATGCAGCCTTGAGACTTCAGATTATGTAGTAATTTTGTCAGTTTTTCTTCTGTTACTCCGTTTTCTTTCTCCTTTCAATGGCAGTAATTATTTTGAGCCTTCCAGATGTACTAAACTCAAGAGGCTTCATAAAACATAGAGGACCAATGTGACGTAATCACTCTCAATAAGCCAGTTCTAATGGTTTTGCCTGGGCCAGGTTTTCAGGGAGAGCTACAGGGGTGGCTTCTTTAAACAAAGATCTGCTCATGCAGCATCAAACTGTCCCTCCAATACCAGTTTATTAGTATTCTTTGTTGGAATTGGTGAGAAACAGTTTTTTTGTCTCTTTACAAATTCAGAGTTTTAGTTTCTTTCTATCTCAACAACACAACAGTATCTTAAAAATAAATCATGTTCATTTACCAATAAGATTCAGTCAAATTACTCCTAGCATTTCTTTTTCTAATCTTATTTCAGTTTGATTTTGATGTTTCTTTTTTAACAACTTCTAGTATATGTTTTAACAGAAAAAGGCATTTAATGTAAACTATCCTATAAGTCTGCATTTGGGTAGGTAAAACATTTTTACAAGATTTGCTCTTTTCTCCTTAAGCATTTTTACAGATACAGAAATCTGTTTTCTCATGGATGATTTTGGTTTCAACTAGTCAGCATTTGCTTCTTTGAGAAAGAAATGTTAAGTTTGTTTCTAAACTTTCCATATTCTCCATTTCAAGACAAAGGACACTGAGGCACCACCTACTTATCCTGACACACAGGAGATGAAGTAGTAGATTGGACATTGTTGTAGAAGATGAGGTCAAAAGAGCTGAATGAGAGGTATTTATAAGACTATATCCTTTTAATAGTGGAAGTTTGATGGAATTTGCTAAAAAGCAAAAAAAAAGTGAGGAAACAGCTCTTTCAAACAAGTGATTGCTTGATATGACCAAACCAGGCTATCCATATTCTGCTACAAGGCTGTTGCTGAGATTCTCTGTTCCTGAGATTCTAGGATGGCTGCATGCCATATGTCTCCCAAACCACTTGGTCTACTCCAGTGTGCTGTTAGTGCATGCTTTGTTGTGGCTTATAGCTATACTGTATTTCTTGTATTTATCTGTATTTATGCAGCTACTAAAGATAATTGTCTTTATATCATCCACACTAATACTATATAAAGTTTAATAGGAGCCAATATGGTCTGGGATATGCTAGTTTTGTTAATGTAACTCCATCACAGCTTTATTATGACAATATCTAGAAAATTGTTATTTAATATGTATGGGGAGTGACAGTTGGGAATTTTGCGTCTGTGATTTAGCTGTTCTCTAGCTTTGATCACCATGCATCTCATCTTCTTTTATGAAACAAAACAAACCATTCTAATTAGTTGGTTGTTACAATCAGTGATCATCAAAAGTAGAAGACTAATTAACATCAGTAGTAAAGCCTAGGGTTTTTTTTTTGTTCATTTGTTTGGTAATTTAAGAAGTCAAGAGAATAAGGTTAGTTTAAAAGAGTAGAAAACATTGATAAATAGCCAAACATGCTCCTCTAGTCTAGCATCCAGTGTCTTGCCTTGCTCAGAAGATGACTCAATAGATAGAAATATGGGAAACTTGTATGTCCTCTGCTATTTATTTCCTCTTCTTTAGCAATTCTTTCTTTGTACCTTATTGGCATTTAAATTGATGGTCCATGTTGAACAGAAAGGACATTTTGTAGTTTCAATGTATAAATTAGTCTGTCCATTCTTCATTGCCATACATTGTAATGCTGCGTGCCATTATTCTGGTCAGTGATCTAGCTTTAAATCTCTTTCAAGTCCTTTGACAGATTTTTCTAGTCTTAGCTAATCCAGTTTACCTGAAGCCTAAGACTGCCAAATTGAATTACACTGCGGTCATTCCTGCTTAGTCCCTCATCCATAGTTAATTTCTTGAGCTCCTATGTTTTATCCGTGTATAAATTTTTCATTTGCAAAAATATTTTAGCTTAGCAAAGGAAGAGCTCAGAAGTCTGAGGCATGTTTTAATTAGTTCCTTTGTTAGTTCAGAAATTTTTGCTTCAGTTTGAATCAGCTGCCTGTATAACTGAGCTTCATAGTCCTTTCAGAAACTCATGTTCCAATTTTTTGGTGAAACATCGTGAGAGCTATTCATTTGATAATGGGTTTCACACAGCCCTGGACAGCACACCAGCAATATATTGAATGCTGAAATAGAAGCCCTGCCCTCTTCACATCTAAATAGAGAAAAGCTCCATCACTGACACCTTAGGATCGTGACGAAGGTAACAGAAATTGTCTGTAGATTGGTGTTCAAAAAACAAGCTAAATTTGCAATGTCCGTAATGGTCGTGACTCCAATTCACCTCTTGATAGGTCTCTCTGCTAAGTTCTAAAAGGTAGGAAAGAAATGAGGATCATTACAGTGTGAATCCAAGCACAGTTCTCAATAGGTACAGCACACAGCTTCTATGCTGCAGCCTTCACAGTAAGATTTAATCAGCCTTTGGCTTCCTTTATATGTGGCTCATGCATGTAAATGACTTTCCAACTCTGGGAAGAAACAAATTCATATGCTCTGTTTTACCTTTGCAAGTACCTCCTTCCCTCACCAAAAGTATTAGTTACTATTGACCCAGAACTCTGATAGGTGTAAAGGTACAAGTACATTTTGTATCCTAAACAGTATATAGACTGAAAATAAGAGAAGAATACATGGTAAAAAAGCTAAATGTGAGAATGATTGTTCAAGTGATCTGAAAAAAAATAGGAAAAAGATATAGGACATAGCTAAATTAATGATATTTTCCTCTTGGACATAGTGAAAAACAGAAAGATAGTGTGCTATGGCTTCCATCTGTGAAAGGAAAGATAAAGCTAAGGAAGAAGTCCAGATGATAAATGTCACGTCAGGGAAACAGTGACTGAAAAATAGAGAAAACAATGTGATAAGAAATATTGTTTGCTTGATATTGATGTAGAGGGCTTCTAATGTGGACAAGATGTACCTGAGAAGATATCAAAATAATAATAGAAAGAGATTGAATCATAAACTAGAGGGTACACCTCTAAAATTTCTCAGACATCCAAGGATTCAAGTGTAGAAAGGTAAGTCTAGACTATAACAGATAAAATCACTTTGCGAGAGGATCTGGAGACATATAATACTTAATATGATACTTCCTAGCAGAAATGGGAAGAAGAATAGATGAAGAAATACCTGCTTCCTGATGAACCTCATTTTTGAGGCTGGATGAAGCAGGAGAAAGTTTCAGAGACAGGTGGGGAAAAGTGAGAGGAAAAGTAGTTTATCTGAGATGAAGTCAGAGCAGAGTTGTGGGGGAAAATGGTTGCATGAGAAAAAGCACCTAGATGTTTTGCAGCTGACTGAGGAGGAATGTGTTAATCATAGCACACAGCTGGTGTAGCTGCTGGGGAGGCAAGGCCACACTATCTTTGACTGTTGCAATTATACAATAACAGGTTGTTTTTGCAGTGAGAAAAGCATGGGAAAAGCAGGAGGGACTGATCCTTTGTACATGCACCAATTAGGAGCTCAGCTTTGCACTATGTATGAGCGGATTATGGAGTGTATTTAACCATGTATTTGTATCTAATAAACGAGTTTCGCTGTCGACCACCTGCTGACAGCGTCTCCCTTCTCCGACACAGAGTGATCAGACTGGAATTGGAACCAAAACAGTTAAATAGAACAATAAGTAGGAATGAGTCCTGTAATTTTTTCTGAATTTTATAAAATTACCCGTAAACAAGCTGATGAGATCTGGAGAAAGTAGGGCTGGAGAAGAGAGTCAGAGATGCCAGTCAAGCAGAAGGTTTTGGGAGACAGTAGGTTTTGGGAGAAGAAAAGTAATTTATGAAGAAATGCAACAACATTGGGTGGAAAAAAAAGGATAGGATTAATTTGCAATGGGAAAAAAAAAAAAAGCTTAGTCTCTAGATTTTCACAACAGCAGCAGCGAAATGGTAAAAAGAAAGGAATAGGGTAGAAGGAATCAATAGTGAGTAGAAGGAGGACAGTGCAAAGAAGGAAATTGAAAGACAACTGTTGAAAATGCCACCTGGTAGCTCACAGGAATAGAGCTGTCTACATAAGAAAAGCATAGTCAAAAGTGTCCATCCTTTATGAGTGAGGTGGATAATTCAGGGTTAGTCCAAATGAGTTGGTTGAGATGATGAAATGTTGACCCTTGTTCAGTCTATCAGTCACAAGGGATGAATGGGGACAAAATCAGGGTGGTGAGGACAGGGTGATGTGGTTGATCGCAGGAAGATAAGCAAAGGAAAATATATGCTGAAGTGAAATTCAGGTGGGAAGGAGTAAGTTTCAAGTAAGGTGGCACATATTAAGTCAACAGCATTATCTACAGTATTTAAATCTATTTTGCTACAAAAACGGTAAAAGTCACAGGTAATGTTATGCTATATATCTAAATATGTAAGTGGTTGAGTCTCACTTCTTCACACAGTAAAATAAGCATTTGAGGAAGCTGCTATAAACTGCTGAAATTTTGAATACTGTAAATGCCTAGCTACATTGCATTTTAATGGCAACTTGAGCTTCCATGGTAGGGATGTCTATGGAGCTTCATATTAGAAGAATATGGGAAGAATGGATGGTTTCAAGGCTTCATGATTCAAGGTCATAGCAAATTGAAATTTTAACGAGTGAGAGGAAGTAACTCATGAAATGTGTATCTTGCAGTGTCTGCAAGTATGTCGATTGCATTCATCTTCAAATTTTACTAAAGGTGTGTTTCACCACGTGCTGTCTCTAGACTGAATCATGTGCATTCAGTTAGTATCATAAATTAATGTGATTATGTAAATTATGTCTATTGTTTTGGGACCTTCCTGAAGCTCTAGTCACCTTTCATTAAGAGATAGCCTGATATAAGACATGTAATGCTCTTGATGCCCTCATTTGAGAATCTGGGAATGGTACAGACATCATAAGCTCCATCTCTAGTGTTAAGTAACTACAGAGACAGCATTGAATATGTTGAGAAATTGAGCAGAATGTTTAGACATTCATAGTATTGAGCTCTGTAAATCAGCAGTGCTGAATAAGCAACAGGAGCATTAGCCTATTTAGATGCTAAAAAGGATGGGATTTTAAAATTACCCAGCTCCTTATAATATTTATAACTGGTTTGGTTAGCATGCATTTCACTAACATTCATTTTATACTGACATAGGAAACTGCATTCTGATTATTTTGTCGAACCAACCTGAAATAGTGGATTTTCACGACACTCTGGAGGTAGCTTTGAGATCTATTTTTTTTTAATTGTCTTGTTTGACAAGCCAATTTTATTTAGAAACCATATATGAATTCTTAGGCAATGGATGCTAATTGTAAAAATTCTCAACAGCTTAATCTGCTGTAGCCTCCTTGATAATTTAATAAGCCTCTCTCATAACAAAATGTGTCAGAAGGGGCAAATATTTTGCTAGCACAGCTTGTAACTGATTGTTTGTACCATGGTAGCAAGCATTCACACAACAGAAGTACTGTGCAGTCATTTTTAAAAAGAAACATTTGGTTTAGTGCCTTAAGGGCAAGAATTATTACTATATTTTTTTTAAAATGCATTTACTTTCTCATCCCTACCAGCAATATGTCAATTTTTGTGAGGGTTGCATGTTGTTCGCCTTAGGAAAAGCCAAATCAACTTAATGAAGCAGAATGTAGCTGAGCTGTCTAAGGATGCTTGGTTTGTGGGGGTTGTTGATTTTTCCCCTGCAGTTGCAAAGTGACAATAAGATTTCTGAACCTTCTTGCTTCAGAAAAAAAAAAAAAAAAAACAGCCTTTTTGAGCACTAGGGTAGAATAAGCAATGTATTGCATGTGACTGAACTATTGCCATTGCTGGAATAAAGAAAGACAGATTATAATATATACTGAAGGACACAGAAATTATGAAGATCCCAGCATGGGTCTGCCACCTATTTCAGCCTATGAGTCTGTCCCAGCAGTTTTATTCTACCAAGCAACTGAGCATCTGCAAAGACATGAAACATTGGGATTTTGATGATGTTAAAGCTGCTAGACCCCTGCATTGGGCTGAGAACGGGAACTATTTTAAAGCTTATCTATCCCTAGCTTCCAGGAGATTCATTGATCATATTGGCACTTTCTGGTGTTCTTAAAACCTGCCAAGAAACCTGCCATGATTTTTAGCCTAAGTAACTTGCACTTTTCTGTTTTCACAGCTACTCAGCCACACAGGGTTCAACGCTGCAGCCAAGAATAAGGGCTGAAGCAGGAAAATGGTGGGAAATGACTGCTGTGCCAGATTTAGTGAAAACAGTTTTGAAGCTGTCTAATTGCATGAAACAGGGCATAGTGAGTGAGTAGCAGCTTTTCTTCCCAAACAAATGTGACATCCCAGATTGATCTGAAGTACCATCAGCAATTCATCTTCTTCAGAGATCTTTGCAAACTCTGCCAGCAGGAGGAGGCAGACCAGATCAATTCAATATTTTAATATAAAAATAATCAGATCCTGGCCAAGAAAAGGTAACTTTATCTTTTTAAAATGTATTCTGCTAACAGAAAAAAAAAATCCATGAAAGCTGTCTTAGAAAGAAGGAAAGAAAACCATTGCCAACAAAAGTATTAAATTTGCTTCACACTTCACCTTTGAGCACTTTGTGCCAAGTTACAGCATCTCACACAGCCTGCAAAATCCAGGGTTCAGACATGGCTGCTGAAGATTACTCCAAACTGAGGAATAGAGGAGAGGATTTCAGCTTTAATTATGAACTTCCTGCTATCTCTCCTTCTCCTTTGAAATTCAAGGCACTTCATTTTATTTTCACATAGTTTGGTGTCTAAGATTCCTTTTTATGTTGGTATAAAAATAACGATGAAAAGGAAAATAATTCTCTTATGAAAATTCATGAGAACAGACAGAGTTTAGAAGCTGTGTTATTTATTCAAGAGAGCATAAAAACACCAGGATTGTATGATGATGTGGATTTTTTTTGTTTTGGTTCTTTTCCTTTATATACCTTGCCAGTTTTCATATCTGTGCTGCTGTGGAGCACCAGTGTATTAGGTGAAAAGTTGCAAATCATTAAAAATTATGATTCAAAAAGAAATTGCCTATAAGCACAATAATATGTTAGCTAAGAATGTAGGAGGACCTTTCAAACACCATTTCTATGTGTTAAAGTCCCCAAAGGCAGAAATCTATGTACTTCTCTAATGATCTTAATAAACAATATCGTTTTTAGTCCTGGAATAAGCAAGGCCAGGTACTAACATCTCAGAAGCACACCTTGTACTGAAAGATCCTGCTATTGTGCAAAATGAGTTGTCTTGGCAGTTTAACAGTGTCTATGAATGCCATATTATAGCTATTTAGATACAGACCTTGCTGTTGTTTCAGAGGCCTTGCTCAAGAAGATGCTTTTGGGTCATTCTCTCCGACTCATAAGCAGTGTTGGTGCATCTCAGAAATAACCTGCAGCAGTTGTATCAAATCAGTCAGTCTAACTGATGACAATATTTCTGACCCTCTAAGTCCTTGGAATCTCTCTCAGCTTTTCTGAATCCACTTTACCTTTAAAACCCATAAGAAAATAAAAAGTGAAAATCTTGCAGAACCAATAGCCTTGAGCACCCTGGGCCTCAAGACCTTTTATTGTCTTTCAAGAGACGGTTGCTAGCTGTAACTGAAAGGATCCATGCAAAAGTCTTCAAGGCATTTTCCCGGTGAGACGTGTCAGGATATTTTCTTGCAAAACCAAAACCTTCTGCCTTCCCTGTGTCTGGCAGACAAGTTTTTCCTCATACATTGCTTCTCTCCTGCTTATTTTTATACTGCCTTGTTACTGTTGGAAAGAAATAGAGGCTGACTCTTCCCTTGGAAATACCTATTTTTCATTTCACTGAAATGACACATGATAGACTTTCACCTCAACAGTCAAGATTTATGTTTTCACTCTTCTCTAAATTTTTCATGTCTAACTCTATCTTCTGAGTATAACCTCCTTTCTGAGAATAGTCCTGTGGCTACTGGTGTTCTCCAGCAATGGACAGATTTAGTTCCCCATGTGATCTCATCGGTGTCATTGTTTGAAAGAACAGAAAGCAAGCAGAATATCCAAGAGTATCCATTTACTGTGGCAGAAAGTCTTGAACAAGCCTCATTCTGCCAGAAAGGTCCCTCGTCATCACCATACCCCATTAAGAGTCTTTGCACATCTACCAAAGTACAGTGAGTAGAGGCTTTTTATTTCTTTCGGCTCTTTTAAGACAGATCTGTTGGGAAGCAGAGAGGAAGGCAGCAAGAGAAAGAAAACAACAGCTTTATTACAATCAGATAGCTGAAATTATTTCTTTGAATAATAAAATCAAAGAAAGTGCTAGCATAGAAGCCCAGTAGGATGATGCTGAAATGCAAGGCAGCTCTGTATGTTATTATTCTTTGTTTACAAATGTGTAAATTTCAGCTAAAAAAAAAAAAATCATATGTCTGTCCTCATTTTACATTGTTTGTATTAAATAAAAGTCTGAGTCTAATTCAAAAACAGTATCTTTTTTTGTCTTTTCAAGGTAATCTGTGTAGACTGTTCACATAGCTTGACTGGTAGTAGCTCAAGTGAACACACAGCTCTTGTGAAAAATAGGAAATGTTGTAGAAATATGTCAAAACTCAGCTCTAATAAACAATACAAAGATGATACAAAGAGAGAAGAAAGCATTGCCATTTATACTGGCATATTTCAGCTCTGTCATTCTTTTCCTCAAAAATAAGAAACAGTTTATGCAGAAAAAAGATAGAAACAGCCAGGCACTGCTGGGTTTATCTGTATTTTGATAAGCTTCCTTCAGGGAGATGAGAACTATGCAGAAGGCATAGAGAAGGTACAGGCAGTACATTTTAAACTCCTTCCATAGTGAATTATTCCAGCTTCAGGAAATCGTTTACGTTTGCTCTCTCACAGCTTCTCAGGAAGCACAAATACTTAGTACCTGCTTTGGTACACTACATTTTTTATTTCAACAAGATTTGATACAAGATCTAGAAAGAAAGAAGTTAATTCAAATCTTGAGGAATGTCTCCATGTGAGCTGTAATTGAAAACTAATGCACACGACTCACAGTCATCTGAAGACTAGGTTATATGGAGAATCCTTGCAGTCAGTGGGCCCACCTGTGTGTGTCTAACTTCCACCTGCCTTCCAAGAAACCTTCAAAACCTGAGGATTGTGAGATTGCTTTTGCTAGATGGAAGAAAAGGTCTTCCATGTCATCAGTCCAACTAGGGGCAGAGCTCTGAGGGCTTTCAGACTTCTGACTTTAGAGCAGAGGAAATAGAAACAGAAGTTTGTGTTCCTGTAACACTTACTTGTCAAGGCATCTGCAAGGCACCAGCTTTGGGATGTCAAGGTCACTTGCAAACTTAGATAGACTGGCATCTAACAAATGCTTCTTTGGGTAAAGAAGTGTCTTTTTCTTGCCTAATAAAAGTACTAAATAGATTCCAAAGTCCTAAGGAGGAACTTCTACTTACTGTCTCCTTCCTCTCAAAAATTTTGCAAGACTTTCAAAATAATAACCTGTCAACTTGTATTCAAGGAAGCCTGATTTCTACTAGCCCTAAAACCATCAATAATAATTTACTGTCTGTGGGTTTGGGAATAACTAGACTTAAAAAGGAGTAGGATATTCTTAATGTTTTCTGAAAGAAAAGCCTGAATTCTAGTGCATTTTATAGCTTTATTAATACTGAAGTTAATTTACAGCTTCAATTGAATTTGCTGTTGGACAATCAAATATGACTGCATAAAAGCACAGAAATGCTTTTGCTTATAAAAACTTCATATTTTGGCTGTTTCTAGCTGGCAAAGATAAGGTAAATATTAATTGAAACAAAAAAAAAACAGTTAATATAATTTGCTAGTTTAAATTCTATTATAATTCCTCAATTATTTTTTCTGAGTTACAGTCATTATTCATAACAATATTATACAGCTTATTACATATGCCCATGTTTTCTGAGAAGTTGGTGTCTCAAAACTGAACACTGATACATTCTGCATTGAATTTACAAGGTCTTATTTTTAATTTCATGTCTTTATAAACCATCTAAACATATCACACAATATTCACCACAGCTTCACCTAGAGACTCCATCAACAACAGAAATCAGCTGCAGAGCAGAGACTAAGAGATTGTTGTCTTCTCAATAACTAAATTAACTAAATTTGATCTATTGGTTCATTAAAGAGTAAAAAAAATGAACTTTGTATAATAATTTGGAATTAAGTATTGTTTCAGATTAAGATAAATTATTCCCTTTTAAAAATGCTGCTTTAAAATATTTTTAAATCAATTTTTCCAAGAGTATTTAGAGGCATGTAAAAATAAAATTATTAATAAGATCTATGTAAAATTTAAAAGCAAATGTAAAAGATATTTTAAATAAACAGCACATAATTTTTGTGAAAGTGACTTTATTCTGGCTTCCAGCTTTGCCAGAGGTTATTTCTGTGCATACTACTATGCTGGAGAGAATTGTTCTAAGTGATCTGTAAACAAGATTACCCACTAAGAATGTTGGTCAAGAAATAAGGCTGAGGATTTTTTGGAAAAAAACCATGATAGTGTGAGATATTTGGGTTAATAAACTTTTGCTGAATCAAAGTCCAAGTCAAACCACCCTAGCAGGCTGCATCCATGCCAAGCACTGGTGCTTCCAGTCAGGAGCATCACTGAGTTACCAGGCAAGTGGGAATAGGCTCATGATTCAAAGCCCTGGGGCTTCCAGCTGGGGCTATGCTAGCAGCTGCACCCATCAGCTCTCACTGGGGCTGCTTCTGGCTCCCCAGGGCACACCTGGAAGCCTTAAATTCTTGTGTGGCAGAAGCTTTCCCAGCATGGAAGACCTTTGTTGAGGTGCAGGAATTTGGGGCTTTGAGGCAGGCCATGTGACTGGCCTGAGCTGTCACGTGTGGTCCTGGCATCTGGCCGATGGCATCTGGAAACGCTGCTGCATTATCCCCCTGCAAGCAAAACAGATATAGTCTCCTTGTATTTTCACAGTATGTGGTAAGTAGTATGTCCGTGTAATAAGTAATGAAGTTGAGTCAGTGTACATTCTCCCTGTGGTGAAGTGTAAATGTTTTAAACCACTAAAATTTCTTTATGCATTAAAATGTTAAGGAGCTGGATTCTGTAAAATTTAACTGCTCCTTAAATCTTGTGGCTTTCAGTGCATTGGGTCACCAGCCTGAAAAGCAAAAATAGGCAAAAACTTACAGGACATGCTTATAGGTCTCAATACTTGAGCAAGACGTTAATGTCTATTTGCTTCTAAAATATTGAAAATATTTGTCTTTCTTGTCCTTATAAATGCGGCAGACTTTTACCCCAGTGAGGAGTTCCTGGTTTGTTCTTTCTGCACAGTTGTTATTTTCTAATGATTGGTAGCAGATCCTTTCAACTTTTGAGTCTTAAAGCAGGATTAAAGTTAAGTTGTCAGAGAGGAGGAAAGAAAAAAAAAAAAAAGCCTCATTTGCTTTGGCCTGGCTTGCTCCTGACATATTTATTCTAAAACAAGATGATTAGCATAGCAAAACATGTTCCCGGAGTATGCGAATGTGCACTTCCATTGAGAAGGGATTTGCTGGCTGGCTGCTTGTGGCAGCCAATATTCTTGTCTAGGTTTTAATTTGTTTGTTTGGATGTTCAATGTGTTGTTAGGGGTTATAGGATTGAAAAGCTTCCAACGAGTCTTATCTAGCCTCTCAAAATATCACACCAGAAAAATACATGTTTACTTTTGGAAAACAGATGTTCCCTTTAGGAAATAGGTGGTATCCATATTTTTAATAGGGGTATGGAATCTTGGTATCCAGTTAAAACTTCAAGTTATTGCACACTTGGCCAAGCTGACAAATTATATTTGACTTGCATCAAATGTAGTGACATTTTGTGCTATTGTTTCTGACAAAACTGTAACTTGAAAATAACATATTCATTTTTATTTCTTGCAACCAAAATGGCTGCTGTGTCGTGTTGCCAGTCACATCGCACATGCAGAACTTGCGACTGCTGTAGATTTCTTGCAGCAATCCCTTGCCTTGTTATGCATATTATATGAAGTACTACTAAAATTGCGAAGCTTTTCTCTTTTAAAACAATAAAATGCTTTGATATGTATTCCACTGTGAATCCTTCTTGTTATTAACTAGCACTCTTTTAAGAGAATAAATTTCCTTTTATTGTTAAAAGACTTGTTTGGGGAAGAGAAAGAGAATAAAGTTTCCTTCAGCATCTGTAAGTGAAATGCTGTAAATCAAACTCAAGTGAAACCATTATAGCACCTTGCTAAAGAGGAGCCTCTGCTTTCACGCATGTAGCTTGCTGCTGGCTTCCAGGCAGCTGCAGTGAGAACTGAGCTTAGGCCTAAGGCTGTTTCATGTTCCTTTTACTCTCAGTAAAGTGATGGAAAAGGCCACCAAGCTTGATGAGCTGCTGAAATAACTTGAAATGGACAAATTACCTTTTTTTTTTTTTTTCCAAGTGAGGATGGGAGAGAGGAAAATATAATTAGCTCCAGAACAATCTTCTAACAGAAATTGAATCTTCCAATTGAAACATAATTAGCTCCAGAAGAATCTTCCAATAGAACCAATCTGCTATCTTCCAATAGCAGATGAGCTGTTGAAATAACTTGAAAAGGACAAATTGTGGGTTGTGGTTTTTTTTTTTCTAGCAAGTATAGGAGAGTGGAAAACTTAATTAGCTCCAGAAGAATCCTCCAATAGAAACTAGCTTTGCAAAATGATTCTTGAAGGGATCAAAACAAGATTAAAGAAATTAAGAGCTGACGAGTGTAAGGCTATACAGAGAGAGACAAGCAGCCATGTCTGGAATGGAGTTTTAAGGTTATAATGTAAAATGCTTGAATGTAGTTTGGTCCACAAATGATGTGTAATGTATTTTATACTTGCTACTGAAAACCTCAAGATCTTGTGGTTTGCTAAGCATCAGCCTGGCTAAGAACTTCAATCTACATTTAGTTTTGATGAGGTGCTCATTAGTTCAGTCACTCCATCTCCATCCTGCATGATTTGTGGCTAACAGCTTTGATGATGATGGCACTAAATCATACACTTTGTGTTTAGCATTTCTGAGCTGTTTTTCTATAACTAATCCTGAAACATTCTTCTTAACAATTTTATGTATGGACAAGAGTCTGTCTTGTGAGATTTAGGAAATCAAAGTCAAAGGTAAAAATCTGCTTTTTGCCATGATCCATCCTTCTGCAGTCTCCAAAGAAGAAGCACAGCACCAGTCTGTTTTCAGTATTTGCATTACTTCATCCAAACATATTTGACTCTGAGTTTGTGCATTTCTGGAAGTGCAGGGCTGTAAGTAAAGTGAACATTTTTTCCGTCAAACTGAAGAGACAAATGAAATGGCTGTAATAGAAACAATTTGAGAAAATAAGATAATCATTACATTTTGGTAACAAAGCATTGTTGGAGGCAAGGAGGCTGCAGAAAAGTCAGTTACTCTGCAAAACTTAAATAAATGGTCTATACAGCCCCAGCATAAGAGAGCATGTCTGCAGTTGTATTTGAGAGTTCAGAGACAAGCAACTACCTGTCTCCAGCATTTACCATCTGATAAAATAGTAATTCTGCAAGGCAGAATTCACCTGAAAGAGGGAAAGCTGCTCTGTACATTAATAAAATTTCTTCAAAATAACAAGGGAATTTAGTCTTAAATAATAGACTTCTATTTTCATAGTTTATGATATCATGATTGGATTCCTTCTGTGGACACAAGCTTCTTAATAGTACTATTCACCACTGTGCCGAAGGTTAGACTTGAAGAAAACTAGAACTGAGGTGAAAGAATAGGATTTTTGTTATTTCAGCAGTTGAATGTGTCATTACATCAGAGTCAGTATTGTGTAGCAAATTGCAAGCTGTAGTGAAATTACTGTAAAAGAATATCTGTATATATTTTTCTAAAAGTGTGATAAAGTCATTCAGCAGCACATTGAAATGTATTTCTAGATGAACTGGTTTATCGTATCTTTTTTTACTATGGTGTGAGAACAGATGACAGTTATTTCTCTTAACAGGCTCCAGCAATATTGATATGATGCCTTGCCTTCTCTTGTAAATGCTTTCAAGTACCCATGGCCAAAATGAATCTGCATTATAACATTGGCTTGTGGTTTCTAAAGCAAACTTTTAATCAGCTTACAACATTAGGCTGGTGATAATTACTTAATGTTGTATCAGTCAAGGAGTTCATTATGACAGACAAAATAGCTATTAATCAAAATCAAATGTTCATGTTTTGAAAAAAAAAAAGTTATTGGAGCAGATGTTTTTTTGTAGACATTTTTAATGCGATAATTGAGTAGTCCATGACTTTAGGACAACTGCAGTCACTCCCACGGCACAAATGTTTCTAGATTTGGAGGTGCTCTGTGTCCCTTTATAGCATTCCTGCAGGAACCATGATTGATCTGAGAATGGCAGCTGTTTAGTAGTTATCATGTAGAGAGTGCACCTACAATGACAAAGTTGTCTGGTGATTTTATACGTTTTTATAAGCACAATATAAACTGTAATGTTTTTTAAAGGATTTTGTTTTAAAAGTGTTGCTACCTTAATTTCGCAACTCAGAGAAGGCCTGATGAAAATGTCTCTAAATACAACCTCATGTGTTACTTGCCTGTTTCACCCGAAATGCTATGAAGTTCAACAAAATGGCGTATTCTCAAGAGAAGTCACAGAATCATAAAATAGTAGGCATTATAAGGGACCTTTAGAGATCATCTAGTCAAACCCCCTGCTCAAGCAGGTTCACCCAGATCAAGTAGCACAGGAATGCATCCAGGCAGGTTTTGAAAACCTCCAAAAAAAGAGACTCCACGTTCTCCCTGGGCAGCCTGTGCCAGGGCTCCCTCACCCTCACTGTGAAATAGTCCAGCAATTCGACCCCCAGCCTGTGCTGGTGCATGGGGTTGTTCCTTCCCAGATGCAGGACTCTGCACTTGTCCTTTTTTAACCTCATGAGGTTCCTCTTTGCCCAGCTCTCAAAATGGTTGAGATCCCGCTGAATGGCAGCACAGCCTTCTGGGGAATCAACCAGTCCTCCCAGTTTGGTGTCACCAGGGAACCTGCTGAGGGTACACTCTGTCCCCTCATCCAGGTCATTGATGAAGATGTTGAACAAGACCGACCCCAGAACCAATCCCTGAGAAACTCCACTGGCCACAGGCCTCCAACTCAATTCTGTGCCATTGATCATCACCCTCTGGGCTCTGTCATTCAGCCAGCTCTCGATCCATCTCACCATCCACTCATCCAAGCCACACTGCCTGAGTTTTCTGATGAGTATGTTATGGCAGACAGTGTCAAAAGCCTTGCTGAAGTCAAGGTAGATGACATCTGCTATTCTCCCCAGCTGGTTATGCACTCGTAGAAGGCTATGAGGATTTCCCTTTGGTGAATCCATGTTGACTCCCTCTGATAACTATCTTTTCCTTCATATGTTTAGTGACATCATTCAGGATGAGTTGTTCCATCACCTTTTAGTGACATCATTTAGGATGAGTTGTTCCATCACCTTTCCAGGGATGGAGGTGAGGCTGACCAGCCTGTAGTTTCCTGGGTTGTCCTTGCCCTTTTTGAAGAGTGGAGTGACACTGGCCTTTCTCCAGTTCTCAGGCACCTCACCTGTCTTCTATGAATGTTCAAAAATGGTGGGGAGCAGTGTAGCAAACATATCATATTAGTTATAAATCAAAATGAAGCTGCCAAGTATTGTAAATCTAGGACTGTCTACCAGTTCATGACTTTTTAGATTGTCTGCTGTAACGTGCCATATTACAGAAGCATTGTTAGGAGCTATATTTAATTTACTTGCTTTCAGTTAATACTGTGGTGTAAATCCAGCCTTGCCTTATTCACAGAAGCCTCCATTCTTCTGTTAAACAAGCATGCTCAAAAAATCCTGTTGTCTCTTATTTTACAGCCTTCGACAGAAGAAAGGAAACTTGGCCCAGAAGCACTGGACTGGACCAGCTAACATAGTAAAATGCAAGCCTTGCCCTGTGACAGATGCCAATGCTGTGTGTGGATCTGATGGACATACATATACTACCAAGGTAAAGTCTCCTTGCGACCTGAAACCCTGACATCCCAGCTGACGTGTGAAGATTAAATAGCTAACATTAATAGGCAGTATTTAATTACGGTCTACTTCAAGTTTGGAATATTTTATGTAAAAAGTGCAGATAAATGTAGTTTTTTACATATTTGACAAACAGCAAATCGAAATCTTATGACTTTCGTGATTCATGTTTCTCTAAATAGCTCATTCTTGCTAATGAAGTAGAACACTTTCATTACTGATGATGCAACAGAAGAGTCATTTGATCAGATCGGCTTCTTCGGAGAAGAGAATTTTGGGGTAGCTCTTGCTTTTAAGATTTGATCTTCAAGTGATAAAAACTTGGCAGTGTTGCTCTTCTGTGAGAGATGGTTTTTCAGTTCTTTTTGTTTTTTCCCAGGCAGCATGGGTAACACATTACGTTTCTTTTAAACCACTATTTTAATAGGCTTGTGTGGCAAATGCAGCATGTGTGGTACCATTAAGAAAAAAATAAATTCCTGTAACCCACTGGGGGTAAACTGGCTTGTTGCTATATTGAAAATACAGCCACCTTAGGGCTTGACTCAGTAAAAGGAACTGGCCTCATAGCCATTCAAAAGTCCAGATCTCTCATGATTAAATAAAGTCTTCCACATCTCAAATGCATGTTCCATAAACAGCACTTCAGGCACTGAAAGTTGTGTTTGGGGAATATCCCTAAAGTTTTCTTCTCTTCTTTTATGCTATTTGACAGCCAGTAGAAGTACTCTTTAAAATAAATTTTTAAAAAATAGCCCTTGCTGAAATCCATAGAATGATAGAATGGTAGGGGTTGGAGTCCAGGACAACAAAGTGATTTGGGTGCGGTGGGGCAGAGGAGGAGGTGGAAATTCTCTGCTGGGATGTAGCAGTGATGATATTGCAGGTACATTTTCTTCTTGGCTGGGCAGCTTGAATTCTTCATCCATTAATGGGCACAAATATTAAAATGCTGCCATGGCTAATTCATTTAAACCTCCCTTTTACTCCAGATAAAGGATTTATGTGGCCAAAGGAGCAAATAAGCAGAAACTCTCTCATCCTTCCACACACAGAGCACAGAAAAAGCACTCCAAGTTATCTGTTAAGCTGTACTTTAACAATGTCTAAGAGTACATAATGCAGTAAGGTAGCATTGGTATTTAGGATTAAAACTTGGCTCATTTTGAAAACAACTTTTTTCTGTCTGAACTCTTGGGAGCACGTAAGAGATTCTGTAGTAGCTTTCATTGCATATTCTGTCATCCTATCAGACTCATTCTGGGCATTTTAGCTGCATCTCTGTTAGCTCTGAGTCTTTTTTTCACCATTTCTTACTGTAAGAAAGAAATTTCTTACCATTTCTCACCTCTCAGTGACTGACTATGTGTAATATTTTTATTTTAAAGATATTTTTAAAGATTTATTCTGAAGAAACTGTGTCTATAGCTTCATTTACTCTGTGTTTAGCTATCAGTTCCTCCTGTCTTACCGACTGAAAGTTCTGATATCCTGTTGGTCTTTCAAGTGCAGCAACTTCTTTTCCACAAATTTTGGCCACGTTCTCTACCCCTGCCTAGGGAAAGTAGAGTTTCATTGCTTTTTGACTACTGTTCCACAGGACTGATTGTTTTTCATGCTGCATATTTGTAGTTGCTTTTCTCTCTTGTGTTTTATTGAAGGGTTCTTCAGTGTCACGCTGACTGGTAATCTTTCTGTAACGTCCAGTCTTGGTGAGAGGATACATGTCTGAGCAGCCTTTATGTGATATAAAGGAGCTGCTTATAGCAGTGCTGTTGTTCTTTGCTGTATATGGCACATTGTAAATCTGTGAGTGTGTTATTGGAGTAACTTGTAGAATGTCATTGTCTCTCTACAATTTCTTCTAAAAGCTCTACTTTATTTATTTTCAAAAGTCGAATTTTTTTGTAAATGAGCTTGAAAATACTTTAGGCAGAGCATTAAAACTAAATGATATCTTTTAATGGCCTAACATATAACACTTTTATGGTCACTGATGATCATGGGTTTCTAGTATCTTTTATGAAGAGAATACAACTGCTTCCCCTCAAACTCGCCATTAGTTTTCACCAGATGATGCAATGCTTCTTTCTTGTCTTTAAGTTGCTAAAAGCAAAGCTTTTCTTTGGCAAGTAGTGTTTCTGGCACTGCAGCGCTGACATGTTCTAGTATTGACCATGTCCACAAAAAGGTGGATGTTTAAGCGTGGGTGAATACTGCATTGCATTTGTGTGTATGTATTTGTACCTGGCTCTACATTAGCTGTTTGGTGAACATGTAATGACATGCTGGGAAAATGAAAGGATTCTTGCTAAGCTTGTAAACAAAAGATGGAGAACAGCAACTGTGTTTAAAGGGGGGAAAGAAGTCTTTTGAAATAGGGTATTAGCCATTTACTCACGTAGGCAGTATATGTGTGTGTACATAACCAGCATTTCTATCCATCTTGGCTCAGTTTGAGTTTTGTCTTTTCCTCCTAGCACAGCAGGGAGTTAGGCAAGAGATGAGATTTGGGCTTATAGTTCATGGCCTTGCAGAGCAGCATCAAAGTATTTTGCTAATGACTGCAAGCTACCATTTAACTTGTCAGTAACATTTGTTCTGGGGATTGCTCTTTCCATACTTAAAACTGTCAGCTCAGGTAAAAATGAATGAAAAGGAGAGAACACAAGTATGACTGACTGATAAATGGAGATGAAACTTGAGTGTCAATAATGCACAGTAACTTACATTAAGAGAAAATAACCAAATATACATATCACAGGCTCTCATTTAGCCACATGATCTCAGAATTATTCTGGCGGTTTCTCGGAAGACATCATAATGATCAATGCCAAGCAAAAATGCAAATAAAGTATTAAAGAGGGAATTGAGAACAAGCACAAAACTTTATTGTCTTTCTCTGTAAATTCCTGGAGTTCTTATTACCTTCTGTTATCACCACTTCATCTCAACAGTGACATGGTAGAACTAGGAAATGCTCCGCAAAGGGCAGTAATGACTGTCAGAGACAAGGAACTTGCAAGGAAGCGCAGAATTATCTGCAATATATCAGCGTGATTTTTACATTAAATCATGAGTAATATTGGAAGAGGATCATTGTACTTTATAATACAAGATCAAATAATTTTTTGTTTTGAAAACACTCACATAGAAAATGTTTTCGTTTTTCCAGCTCAAAATAAAATGCACAGTATTGTGCAGGCCAGAGATATAAATAGGACTTACGTGAATCCACAGGGAATGAATCCACTGTAAGCTGATAAACCTCTAGCACATGGAGTCTCTGAGCCAGTGATGATTGGAAGCTGCAACAATTGATGTAGTTCAGTAGGACTGATTTGTTCTGTTGCTAATCTTTTATTTCATTTACACCTTTGTTGTTTTCTTACTTTTAAGGGTCTGCTACTTGGACAGAGAGATCAAAGAGCTGAACTGATTTGATTCTTGGATTTCTATGCAAAACTGGAAGCATCCATATTTTTAGATAAGGCAAACTGATAATGGAGCATACATCTCTTCATCAAAATACTGCTTTTTGAGAAAGCATGTTCTTTGTCTATTTTAATTTTGACTTGGGTTGAAATTTCTTTTTAAATGGGTCCTTTGTCTTCCTTATATCATTGTGTGACATTTTCAGTTCTACTCCTTCAAAGTTTAGTTTCAGACCTTAAAGCAAAATTAGGATGGCAGAATTTTATCTGTAATGGTGCTCAACAGAGCTTGAGAAATGTGGAGAATTTTGTTTGTTCTCTTTTGATGAAAACTTTAAGAAATCTTTAAGGATTCAATTCCAAGAAAGTAACATAAAATGTGCTTTTTCATTGTTATTCTTTTAAATGATGATAATAAAATCTTCCATTTATAAAGCCTATATGACAAAATCACAAAAGTATTATCATCTTGCCAGTTTCCACTGTGTGATAATCCTCAGTGATATGCTGTTTGTTTTAAAGCTTTCTGAGGAGACAGCATTTTGAAAGGAAGCATTTTGCTTATGTTAATTATAGCACTGGGGATTCTGGGAACTGACTGTGCCCATTCACCTTGATTGTAAGGGATTAGGATTCTCTGAACACAGCCATTTGCAGAGCAGCAGAGAAAATGTTACTGGCCCAACAGAAATATGGACTGTGGTGACATATTCTTGAAGACCGTTATTGCAATGTTGTGGTCTCATGCCTGGATGTCTCTAGACATGCTCAGTAACTCGTGTTCCCTTTAGGCATCAAACTTTTCTGTCTCTCTTTCTGAAATGTCTCCATTGTTGATCTGGGTTATTTCACTTGCTTCACAGGGATGAAGATGTTTGATGGTTGTATGCAATGGTGAGTTTCTTGTTCCTGTTTAGTTTTCCAGGTGACAAACTAGCTGAGCAATGGGTTTGTGTAGTTAAACCAATAATTCAGTGCTCGTGCATTACAAAATTTGTGGCCTGTGTCTACTTAGTCCTCATACCTTCTTTCCAGCAACTGTTTCTAGCATTTTTTTGGACTTGCGTGTTTTTCTTTTATTTCTGGAAGCTCTAGGAACTCCTGCCACCCTTTCCTGTTAACTTTGAATTCCATGGGCCTTTGGTTTGTCAAAAATTTCACTGAGTCACCGATTCACAGAACCTAAATCGTTGAAAGGGATGTTGAAAGATCTAGTCTAACCCCCCTGCTAGAGCAGGAGCACCTAGACTAGGTCATACAGGAACTCATCCAGGTGAGTTTTAAATGTCCCTGGAGAAGGAGACTCCACAACCCATCTGGGCAGCCTGTTCCAGCGCTCCCTCACTCTCACAATTAAAAACTTCTTCCTTCTGTTTCTTTGGAACCTCTTATGTTCCGGCTTGTACCCATTGCCCCTTTTCCTATCATTGGACATCACCGAGAAGAGCCTGGCTTCATCCTTCTGACACCCACTCTTTACATATTTGTAAACATTAATGAGATCACCCCTAAGTCTCTTCCAAGCTAAAGAGCCCCAGCTCCCTCAGCCTTTCATCATAAGGGAGATACTCCACTTGATGATGAACTCCCACTGAGTATCTGCCTCCAAACAATGAAATTGACAGTGGATGGACAGACAAGCACTGAGACAGTGTGACTCTGTGATAAAAGTGTGTGGGTCTCTAGTTACTGCTTGAAATGCAAATGTTTTAAAATGTGCACACTCTCTCTCACATCATCCAACTTTGTAAAGAGAAATTGCTGTTTCCTGGCTATAACAGCTCTGTTTAAAACTCTGACAGTACAAAGCACTTCCCTAGTATATTGCAGCCAGACTTTTCAAAGCTCTTTAAAGTACTAGTGAATTAAGCTTATGAGGTAAGTAAGCTCTGTATAGAGCACTGTGTAATTAGTTAATGTTTTTGTCAGAAACATATTAAGAATAACAACTCTGTAGCTGTCAGTTTTGCAGGAAGTTTAATTAAGCTAGTTAATAAAGCAATTACCTGAACATGACGATGACTGCACTTAACTAATCAGAAAATGAAAATAAGGATCATCTTAAATTACAAAACATACCACCTCAATGACTAATGGTCCTTTCAAAGATGAAAAGGTGCATTGATATAATTATTATGCCTCTAATTAGGTACATTGTTGTTCTGCAAGCTTTAATTAAATCATTGCAAACTAATTAAGTCCATGATCATGTCTCTTTGTTTGAAAATGAAAAAAAATACTTCCTGTTGTCATAACATTAGGCAACAAGTTTGATATGAAGGGATATGCAAAAGAAATAATTTTCCAACAATCTAGAAAAGAGGGAAAAAATAATGACCAAAATAGCAAGACACTATTAGTTAAATGTGTGCAATGTGACAGCTGCTACATTTAATTAAGAGGAGTCTGTATTCAGAAGCACAATAAACAAATATTTGTTAAAGTGTCCAAGTGTTGAGTAGTCAGTGAAACATGGTTTGGTTTTTCATAATCCAGCTATTGATTGTTTTACCTGTGCACTAGATGTGGGGTGCTGTTACCTGTCTGTGATTGTGCACAGCTATCTCTGCCTGATTTGTCTAAGGGATGACTTGACCTTTCCTGATGGAAAACAAGGTACTTGGCATAGGCCTGGCAAGCATTAAGACCTGTCCTGCCCATAGTTGTGTGAAGAGTTTGATTAAATGCTGTGTTAACTTTAGCTTTGTTTTGCTAAAGTAAAATTAAGGAAATAGAGATGGACAGTTGTGGGCAAAACAGGGCATGGAGACAAGACAGGAAGTATAAGATAAGGTAAAGTACAGTTAAAGAAGTCCGTGGAGATGAAAATTAAGTCAACCTTACGCATCTGCTCTCTGTACAAAGTTTAAGGATTGTTGGTGATAAGTGCAAAAATAAATTATAATTGCCTCTCCTCCTCATCTTTTGCTTCATCTTCTTATTTTTAATGTGTTAGCTCATTCTTAGCTCTGGTTCAGAGTCTAGGCCTGACATAGTCTGTTGTGGCTTGAACTTGTACATGGTAGATCTGATACATTACATTACTCAGTTCTTCTACTGACTTATATTTTGGTGTTGGGCAATTTGCAGTTTTCTGAATTGTAGTTTGGAAAGAGTTGGACTGTCTCCCTTAATATAATCTGAGACCCACTTGGAAGTCATGATGAAAAAAGCTTGTGTGATTTAGGGATTGTGGGGTTGTGATGATGTTTCTGTTGAATCAAATGTGTCTGTATGACAGAACATCACCATGGATAAGTTTCCTAGAATCTTCTGATCAAGGTGGTAAGGATTTTAATTGAGTATTCAACTATCTTTTCGTGGAAAACACTAAGTTTCATGGGATGTGACTGTTCTGATTGAGTTTTCTATAGGAAAAATATGTTTTACGGCATCATTACTACTTCCTTATTCCAGTAGAAGGTTTTCAGCATTCATTCCTGTTTCATTATTTGATTCATTTCATGGCAGAGGTTTCCTAACTGTAGCACTACATGTGGTATGAGGCTTTCAGCATTACTGACTTTATTCTCACGAATAACCACAGGGAAACTCCAGAGGACTGTGGGAAGGCCAAAATTTGCCTAATACAGAGTGTGTTTTTAGATTGTTCCTTTGACATGTGGCTACTCTATTCCCAACAAGGTAATTGTTCTCCCAGCCTGTAGTCTGGGCCAGTGTGAATTGAGTCATATAATCCACATGCTGTGTGAAGCAGTTATTGCATAATAAAATACCTAAATAATAAACTGTCTCTCAGAAGGCAAAACACACAGGTCTCCGTACTGTGCCTACTGCAGTTGCACAGTTTATCTAGCTTGGAGCACGAGGTGAGCAATTTTATTTGATGAAGTGCTGTTTATCCTAAAGACATCCTGTTGCTTATATGATTTTTATTTCTCTGCATGGTCTCAAGGAATGAGAAGAGAATCAGGAATAAGGTAGTATCTTGTAATCCATGCCAATGTCTGAAAATACATGTATTTAAGCAATATTTTTTGCATATGCTCAAAGAATGACATTTTTTTGCAACTAAAGTACTCAAAAAATGTCTTTCTGATTCCTATGATCTTTCTTGTGCTGCCTCTTAGGGGTGTTTTGGCCACAGAGAAACAACTGAGGACAAAGATCTGTGCTTTCCTCTGTTTAGTATAACCCTAGTTAAACTCTTGGGAATCTGGGAAACACAATGTAGGAGTTTGGCTCAAATAACTATGCAATTCCGCAAATTCCTGAGCTTGCTTTCAAGTCTCACTTAGTTTTCTGTTGAAGTGTAGAAGCTTTGGCTTTACAGTGGTATCAGACAGTAAATGGAAAATCCCAAACAATCTTCTACCAATTTTATATCCTAGCTGTGAAAAACTAGACCTTTGTAACTGATCTGTGCATTATGTTTACATCAGTGACAGCTTCCCAGCTAAACCCCATGAATATATATATATATATATATGTTTACATGTTTTTTCACCTGGCATTATGAGAATTATGAGAGCAGCTGAAACATGCTTCTGCAGTGAATCAACAGGTAGAGGTGAAACTGAAGAGTTTTGGGAAATTTTTGCAGGGTAAGGGCTGCTTTTTCCTATTGTCAGGCTTGAGATGCTATGAATTGGTGAGAAATTACTGTGGGCCAAGACGTGATATTCTTTCAGAGACTGCTAGTTGCAATCCCTTCAGTCTTTGGAGAATGAGTCTTCATTAACACAAATCTATAAAGACAGCTTGTCAAAAAAAAACCCCAAAAGACCAATCTCTTTAATCCCATGAAAAATCCTCTTATACAGAGACTACTGATGGTTTTTGTGGGGAAACTGGCTACTTAAAACTCTGAGGAAGTCATTGGTCAGTGTTGGGGAAAAAAAGGGACTTTGGTTCTGCCACAGACTGATGATCTCTTGTATCCTGCATAGAAGCAGGACAGAGAAATATTGGAAGTGTTGACAGGACAGAGTTAGATGGATCACAACCTGGTTTTGTTCTTCCTTGGTATAATTTCTTTAGAGAGAGTAGTTAAACTTCCTACTGCTTTCATTGCTACTGGGGCCAGTGAAAAAAAGCCCCTGACAGAAATCCAAATTTACCCACAGTTTTACCTCTGAGTTTTCAAAGAACTATGGGTTAATCAAGTTGGTCTGTTTGGGGAATGGCAATGTTTATCTCCTTTCTCTAACATTGCCTAACAGAGAAAATATATTTTTAGCTTGTTTCTCCGTATTCTAGCATTGCTTAGTCCAAAACAATGTGGTTTTTGCACAGACTGGGTTCTTTGCAATTTAACATTTCATCAGTTTCTGAATCTCTGTTTTTGTTTTTTTTTAATTAATTACTGAATCTGTTATTTTACCGTAGTTAAGGCTTGTCAGAGTTGAATGCTTTAATTATGAATTTGAGCCCACAGAATCTGGGGAAAAATGCAGTAAAAATGTCTGTATTAGGTATGTTGCTGCAAGTAGTCATTCTTTATGTTATTTGGTAACTTGACAGTAGAGAAAATACTGATTTAAGCTACCAAAAAAACCCTTCTCACTATGTAGCTCCAGTAGTGATGTGTAAATACGATACTGGGAAATGCAGTAGAAGAATCTGTGTAGAATAAAATAATCTTTAGATTTCCAACAAACATGCACCATCACTGAGTTACAGGAAGAGATGAAGTTTCAGGCAGTGTAAGGTTGCTTCTCTCACATCCAACTTGCTTAAATTCTTTATAAGCCAGTTTTCTCAAACGGCTCTGCTAATACTCCTACAGCTTTGTAAAGCAACTACAGGAGCTCATCTTTTTGGTGCTGCAGAAGGGCAGATTTTTGTGGTGGTTTCTTTATTATCTCATGAGAGCTCTGGTGAACCTTAAGGTCAAGCAAAAGAAGTACACTCTTTGTTGTGAGTTTTTTATGGGATTTTTTAAATGCATTCATTTAAATTGACTCGAATTCAACTGATAGAGTTTGTTTAAATATCTCTTTCTTTAAATATATATAAATTTCATATTTACCCATTAAGTCTCTAGAACCCTTAGTAACTAGACCTGCTGTGTGATCATGCATCTCTTCATGTTTACATGTCAGTTGTTACCAGATTACTCAATAAATCCCTATGAAGCAGGGGTGGAGTATGGTGGGTGCAGATGAGTCATGCATATCTAAAATATTCATTGTTCTTTATCAATACCTTAGCAAAGAATACATGGGTATTCTGTTAAGGCAATTTGTAGCATGCTAAAATAATTTTAATCCAGCTTCATGTTCACTCTGGTTTTGATGTTCTGTGAGGGTTTTGGGTGTTTTTAAAGCAGGGCAAGAGAGGTCGATTTTTGTTACATAGCAAAGACTGATGCTGAAGAAGGGCAACTCATTGCAGGAATAAAATTCTCCCTGTGCCTTTCTAATTTGCCCAGATAGGGCCTTTTTTGGAGGGATGAAATACTCTTTAGAATGTCACTGATTTATCTCCTTCCCATGTAAAAGCTTCTGCAGTGTTGAAGGCAATGTTTTTGTTTAGGCACCCAGATAACTACTGCCAATAATTAGAAAACTGAATATGTAACATTCCCACTGTTGACTGCTCAGTATTCAAAAAAACTCACAAAAACAACCTGTTTCTACAAAATGTGTTTAAATACATGTTCTGAAGTCTTACTGAATTAAATGAGGCTACATATGATTAGCAAATTGAAATGTGAAGTTCTGTACCACCTTTTAGACTGAAGGTTGTTGACCTATCAGCTATTTTACACAGTAAACTAATACCTTGGTTAGTTTTCTAAATCACTCCAGAAGTTTTTTAGAAATTTTTGCATTGTTAGTTGTTCTTTGGCTGTTTTTTTAATTACTGTATTATTATTATTCTCATTACTGCATTGCATTAGATTTTATAAAAAGTATTTGTTAATGAAATGCATTACCAGCGGTGACTTGCTTGGGCATGTTACCCCAAAAGAAAGAATGCTAGATACTGCTAGCAGTGTAATTTGAGGCTTTTTCTTTCACACGTGTGGAAGAAGCCAGCATTGAATGACAGAAGATGATATACTTTATTTAATAAGCTTCCACATTAAAATTACAGCAGGTGCATGGGGAGAAAGAAGCAGCAGTAAGTAGACTGCGCCTTGTGTACTTTGAATTACCGTGTCAGTAATGATGGATGGAGCAAACAATAAAATTTGACCTGTCACACTATGCTTGTGAGGCTATAAGCCTTAAGGCATTTGTAATTGGCTTCAGCCAGCAATGTTAATGAAGGCAGATTGGAAAATTAGATTATTTGAATGATACAGACCGCTTTACATTTTTAGCATTCAAAAAATCTCGCTAGAAATTCAAAGGGACTGAAGCCTTAAGGCTTGTTCTTTGTAGAGTGTTTCTAGTCTCTTTATAATAGAGCAGGCAAAGGAATAGTTTTGAGATAACCCCTATTCTATACGATATGAGCCTGTTATTTCAAGTGATTCTATTGGGCATAGTTTTTAAACTCTGTGGGATGTACAATGCACATAGTTTCCATTACATACATAAATCTCATTATTTTTATCTTCTCAATATTATGCATCATTCTCAAATGTGACCCTCTAGTATTATTGGTCTAGAAAATGCATCTTGAGCTTGACACTACCCAATGAGTTGTGTGTCATGAAGTATGTAAGTGAACACATTTTCTCATATTTGGAAAAAAAACTTCTATGGTATAAATGCACAACTAGATTAGGTTTCAAATAGTCATGCATTAAGTGATTGCATCATATTAAATGTGTTTAGTTGATGTTAAGGAGAAATCACATTGGTGATATACATTTAATATTTAGAAGATATTGTGATTTCTGTTGCAGGTACAATGATACAAATATTTTCCAGTGAAAGCATTTCATAGAAATATCAGTCTGAGCTCAGGAAGTTTTCATCAAAATTGCTGCACTGAACTTTGACTGAATCAAAGGCAAAGTTCGTTGAGGAATTTATTTGATCCCTCAAAATTCCCATACTTGGGACTGGAAATCAGCTGAGAATCTGCTCAGAGCGAACTTGCAGGTTGAGAGTTCCTCCTGAGGACTTAGACAATGTGATGCTTTTTATTGTTTGGGGTTTTTTACATTAAAAAATAAAATGTGAAGTGGCAGAGGTAGGACAGAGTTCTCTGTGGGGTCACCCAGATTACTTTTTGCTGGTAGTGTAAGGATTAGGCTATTTCTAGATGACTTTGTCTTTCACCTTCATATGATATTGGTATATTCTTCTCCATCCCCCCACTCCCTATACCTTTACATACTTTGTATAAAGGACTTCATCCAACCAAAGGAAATCACAGGAGAGCATTTGGGTTGTGGAAAGAACCTGGGAGCACTGGAGTGATCAACTGCAGAGAATGTAGAATATGGTTTGGAACTGATGATCTTGGGATAGAGTCAGTGGGAAGGAGAAAAAGAATGCTGAGAATATTATAGTGGGATGGGAAGGTGTAGGTAATGTGAATTAATAGAAAAATAAGACTTAATTTCACTGTTTGCAGAACAAATTGGGCCTATACCCAGTCACTGGCAAATAGATGACACAAGTGAAATTCTTTCACTCCCTAAAGACTTTTTTTTTTTCCCCCGGAGGTGATGCTGCACACAACAAGTGGAGAGCTCAACTAGTTACTTTTCTCTCATTTGGGATATTGTCATCATGAATACAGAAAAGCAGAGAAGAGAGTCTGAAAACATTAAAATCCATGTAGTTACACCCATTAATTTTTGTTTCTGTATGCTTTGGAATGTCCTCCAATGGTGTATACTCTTATGCATTTTAATGTATTACATCTAGAAATAAACACGTAAGGAAAAAGGACCATGGTCAAAAATACAGCATTCTTCTAGGTAACTGTAGTGTAATCCTAGTAAAAATTGTTTCTGCTGCAAATACCCATTTGCATACAGAAGAAAATGGAATGCATTTTGTTCCATGTGTATGAGAGTGGAGGATATTTTCTTGTTAATTCAAGTTTTGACTTCCATTATTGTTACCTGCTCAAGTTGAGAAAAGAATGTGGAGTGGGTCACTTTAGGTCTAGCCAACTGTACTCACTTTTTCTTGCAGGAGATCCTGAAAAGATAGGGACATAAAGCAGAAAGCAAAGTTTCCTGGTTTAGCTTTCAGTAATACTTGTCGTGAGATCTTAGTTTTTCAAGGAGTGATGTGACCGGGGAGAGAGGGACAAAATGTCTTCTAAAGAAAAGTTTCCTCAGGTAGCATGGGCACGGTAAAGAGCCTTGAAAAACTTCAGCAGCTGAATGAGAATGGTGATGGCTTTCTTCAGTCAGGAGTGTAGGCTTAGCACCACATGGCATTTCATTATGAAAGTGAGTTCAAAAATGCAAGGAATTATTAATAGAAAAGCAGAGGCTTTCAGAGGGGAAATGGGGAGTGTAGTCAAGCTGTCTCTTCCAATTTCTATGTAGGATAGGAAAGACAGGAAAATCTTGTAGGATGCAGTACTAATCTGGGGTTCTGCCCAGCTCTGCAGAGTTCAGCCTGCAGGACCTCTGCAAATAGACCTTATGTCCTGGGGCAATACATGTCAGCATCATGCAAATCCTTGCTATTTGACTCTCTTCTGTAGGTTACACTCACCCCGACATGAGCTCTGGGTTGGTGAACTGCCAATGGGGCTATTCTTGTGTGTCTGGCTGTAGCTATGCACCGTGTGACTCTTGAAAATTGGCCTACAGTCTTAATATTTTATGTTGAGACATAGAATTCTTTTCTTACAGACATGTAATCACGTAATGTAATGCATTTTGTCTGTTTTGGCTTTAGGTGGATCTTTGAAGTTGATTTTCTATAGTACATTTGGGCTGTTTCTAGTTTCAGTTAAGGGCTAACTGAGGCATTAGATCCATCCAGCTAACTGGAGAGATGAAATCTGGCTTTAAGTCAGTCAGTAGCTGTGTCTTCATCTCATGTGATAAAGTGCATCTTTTGCACAGCTTTCTTACACCTTCTTGGCATTAGGATGAAACAGTGTAATGTCAGTAAAAACCTGTTTCTGTTATGGCTGTAAATGCTTTGAATCAGCTCTCTTCCTCCATTGTGCTTGAAGTACAGAACAGATTTGAAGTCCATAGCTATATTTCCAATACCAGCTCTTAAAAAAAGTTACCTCTTTGAAGCAGCACTCTGATGGAGTGCAGGATGCACTTACTTGGCAGTACAGCTTCCTGTAGAGATTGAGGAGAATGCTTAGCACCTTAAAATTGAGCAGAAGCAGATCCCAAGTGCTTTGCCATGAAGTACACTGCTGGGTGAACTTAAGACTTGCAGAAAATACTGGAGTGTTGCCTCAAATGGAGGCCAAGTTTGTGTAACATCTATGCTTACATGCTACACAAGTCATGCATGTCTGAGCAGTGTGTTTGCATCTGAGCTTTCTCTCACTCACTTGGCACATAGGCAGGGCCCATGACAAATAAAAAATCTGTGGATACTTTGTCTAAAAGTTAGTTCAGGGTTGTTATAAGTAATTTGGTTTGTTTGTAAATTTCCTGGTTTCACTGTTGCTCACAAGACTAACTAGTGAATAGAAGACTTTAATTTTAAAATCTCAGCTTGAAGGAATGACAAATGTAAATGTTGGGCACAGATGAACAAAAGACAAAGTCAGAGAATGTTTCCAATGTTATTTCACAAGGATGAGACTGTTCTCCCTTTTTTTTTTTTTTTTGACTTGTCTTGAGACTGGAATTAGTCCTGCTACTAAACTTAAAATTCAAGTTATCAACAAAAAGACAACACCTTAGCACTTAAGATTTATAAATGCATGGATCAACACTGTTAACCCTGCCAGACAGAAACTTACTGCAAGACTTCAGTTTTAATATCAACCAAAGCTAAAAGTAAAACTGGTGGTGTTTTCAGACAGACAATGAAAAGGAAAACTATTCTTGAATGGAGGCACTGGCAACGGCATATATCCAGAAATGCACAGCATTGCTTATCAATGTGTGATATATTTTGTTTTAAAAAAGACAATGCTGTAGGTGATGGCAGAGTTAACTCCCCTGTGGATACTGGCTCATGTAATTCTTCTTTCCATAATTTTTGCTCCATTACTTTCACAGGTACATACTAGGTAAAGAGGAGGGTCAGTATGACCCATTACATAGTTTCTACATGCTCTTCTGATGGTTAGAAAGAGACTTATACCATCAGGTTTCACATCTGTGTGACACTTTGTCTTTTTATGTCATTCAGAGTGTAGTTGTGATAAAAGGTGAGGGTAAATCTGAGGATAGAGGTGATCTTTACATATTTATAGCTAGCAGTAACACATAGGAAGTGAACCTCTCATACTTTTTTCTAATATCTATCTGTGTCTCCAGATATTTTAAACCTAAAATAAATGTATAATCGCTTATTTTTGCCTGTCAAACCAATGGCAACCTCAAACCTTTACTCATGTCTGGGTATGACTTAAAGCATACTTTACTTCCATTCTTTGTTTAAGATTTAGTGTATAAATAGCAACTTGCAAGACTTCTTGACTCAGGTCCTAATCAACAGCCTGGTCTTGCTTTTATGGGCAACTTTTTTATTTTGACCTAAGTATAGTAGAGCTGCAAATGGCAGTTCACAAATAAAAGCTGCATAAATTGTTATTAATTCTCTTAGCTGCCTCCTAAGAGTAACAAATAGAATTAATCAATGGGATTGATTATCTGAGGAAATTGCATCATTAAAAGGCAAAACAACACCAGGACTCTCTATACATTTTGAGCAGAATATCTAAAGATAGAAAATTGAACTCTGCAGAAAGTACAAAATAATTAATTTAATTCACAGGTGTTCTTACTGGGGATTGTGAATGCACTGTTTGAAAAAACCTGTCTTATTAAATACAAATTAGATTAGGTAAAGTGCTAAAAGCCTCCTGTAGATCAAGGCTTCAACTTGTTAATGGACTTTTTCTGCCTTAACTTCAGATTTTGAAGTTATTTCAAGAGTATCTTGCCGTTCACACAAATGAAAGCTACTTGCTAGAAATTCCAATTTTAAAGCCTATACTTAAAGTTTTCATGACATGAATGTCATAGAGGCACCTGCCACCCAAGGGGGTGTAAATGCTGTAAGATATAGCGTGAAGCTTGAAGGTCTGACATTTACAGATCATATGTAACCAATTTAGATTGCATGGAGACTGAAATGAAAGGCTATTTCAGTTGATGCATTGTTCTAGGCTGGAGTATGGTCTGGTTTGTGCTGGATGCCAAATCTGGAACTGTAGGATGTAGATTTGTGTGCAAATTCTGCTGAGGTTGGTATCAAACGCCTTTCAGTTCAAACAAACAAACAGTAGAAAATAATCAGCAAAAGCTTCTAAAGAAAGTGGAAGAGGAATGCTAACTTGTACGGAGACCTCTCTGTATTTTCAAAACTAAAATTGTCATCATTGAGCCCATAGGAGGATTAGTATTGGAAGTGTGTTTTATTACTTAAATATATCTTGTGCAGGCTACACTGAGAAAAGGACACCCTTTTGAGTTATATAACTCTTCGATTGGATGCCATAAGGTCTTTCATTTCAAGCCAGTAAATTTTAGAGCAGTAATTTAAAGACTGCATTTTTCCTTAAATCTTAAAAACGTGTTCTAAATCTTCTTGTATTTAGTTTGAAGGCTTATCTGATATGCCTGATCCTTTATTTCCAGACTGTGAGTCTCTGTGACGTTCCTTTTGCTTATCATGGTGCTTCTTGCCTGGGGGAGGGCACTGGGAGAGAAAGAATGAGGTCAGCTTCATGAATACAGGCTAAACAGAAAAAGGGATGGAGGCTTTTGCTCCTGTAGGATGCACCACTGTGTGCAGATATCTCCATGGGAGTGTCTGCAGGCAGTGTACTTTCAATGGGAGGTTAGTTTTACCTGCCATAAGCTGCGAGTATTACCAATGCAACAAACTTTAACCAGTTCCTCTTGCCAGACAAGGGGATTGCCATTTCAGCTGCGCAACAGTGAGACTCTGCACCTGTCCACAAGAGAGACTCAATCAACCTTTGGGATTTTCCTATGTAAATTTTGTTCAACTTTGATGGGATGTCAGTGCTTTCGATAAAACTGTCCTGTAGATGCTGGTACTTAACACTGGGGTTATTTGGGGACACTTCAGTCTTCTAACATGTTTGTCTACTTTCTTTTCAGCAGGAATTTTACTTATAGGAGATACTAAATCCAGTCTTGCAGCTTTAACTGTTCCTAGTGATGCCAAAAGATATGGGCTGCAGGTTGAGGGCAGTTAACTGTTATTGTGTTCACTTATCTATTTCTTAAGACCATATAGACTCTATAAAAAGAAGCTGTTCCTTGGGAAATGGAAATGGGAAATAGGGCATGTAAAGATTAATTCAGAATGCATTTATGAAACAAGAATGTTATGAGCTCATGGTCATACACAGAGATTGCTTTTGCTGTCAAATGCAGTAAAATATTAGATAAATATTACATGAATAATATATAAATTGATGGCTGTGACTACAAGTTAGTATTAATCAAAAGACATATCTGAATTCAGTCTGCATCAAACAGCTTTCATCTGTGCTAAAAACTCATAGGATAAAAAAGCCACAACAGAGCATGTTCCTTGCTGTTTTTTAATTATCCTTGTGGAATTAGAAGGAAAGATGGTCAAGATTTTTTGAGCACAGTGATTGAGGCCAAAAACTGAGGCTCCAGAATTCTCTAATATTCTGAGAGTTATGCCGTGATCCCAGATTTGCCATGGATTTGCTCTCTGGAGTTGAAATATGCCCTAATGCTTGATAAGAAGTTTGTTAAGATTTTTCAACTGACTTTCTCAGATTACTACAATAATAGAAAAGTATGAATAATACATGGTTTTGTATGTTGTGATAGCTGTAATTCAGAAAGGAAAGGTGAAAAACTCCTGTAGATTTACAGGTGAGAGTGAATCATAGTTCTACTGTGGTGATAAATTTGGCATGATTGTTATCTAAATTTCAGTTCCTTTTTCCTCTTTGTTCATTCTATGTATATTTTATTAGAGTAGTTTTTAGACCTAAATCATAACTGTAAAGTAGTAGGAGGTCATTTTCAGCAGCAACCTGGTTAATCTGTGACTGAGAAACAGTGATTGTATCAGTTGGAAAAATCAAATGAGACGAATTATTCCTTACTGCCACATGGAACAGCCCCACAGATTGATACAACAGAGTGTTTGAATGATAGTTAGCATGCTTCCTGGTATTTCAACCTTAAATCATCTTATTTTTTGTGGACTTGTATTTAAATTAAAGCATTTCTTTTCCACAAGTAGACAGTTACTGGAAAGTTGTTTTTTTTCTTCTCCTTGTATCTAACCTAAAAATTTACTTAAAATCTATTTCATAGAACCACAGAATGGCGGGGGTTGGAAGGAATCAACTACCCTGCTAAAAATAGGTCCACCTAGATCACACAGGAACACATCCAGGTGGGTTTTGAAAACCTCCAGAGAAGGAGACTCCAAACCCTGGGCAGAGCCCTCCCTGGGCAGAGCTCATTCCAGTGCATTTTTTCTCATTATCTCCATTTTCATTAATCAGAAGCTTTCTTAATGAATGTTTGTCTTTTGATGCACTAACATAAACTTTTCAATGTTGGCAGTGCAAGAATGAGACCCCACACAGCACAGAATGTGAAAGCTTTGAGTAAGCCTAGTGGTTTCCAAATAACTGTCTGCAGTGAAGCTTCTAAACTCCTGTAGAAATGGCTTAGAAAAAAGCTTTCTTCATTATCACTGATTATCTGCACATTGACATGATGAGTGAAACCCAGTCCATTGGTGTTTAAAACTTTATAATCTAATTCTTCTGAAGAGAAGACACAGCTCAACTTCAGTTGCAGTTAACCAGAAAATGGAGTGACCCACTTAAAAGATACCTTTAGAAGAGAATCTGAGCTGTGAGCTGACACTGAAACTCCAGTATCTTCTTCCCTTGGGCAAAAAGTCTCAAGCCTAAGCATACACTGTGCTTTAAGGGTGACAGATTACTCTGTGGGATTTATTACTTTGTTAATACGCTCAAGACATCATCTTTCACTACTGTAAGAGCTGAGAGCACTGTCTGGATTTTTCTGTTCATTATTCATCTTCAACTCCCTCACTTTACAGCTTTTGGCTTTGGGCTGTATCCTGAGTTTGGGAAGAGAATCATTTTTCACTTCCTAGAATCTGATGTTTCTCTAAGCTTTGTGCTTCCTCTCTATCAACAGTCATTTCCCTGCTTCTGGTCAGCTCTGGGATACCACAGTTAGAAACTTTAAAAGTTGATTGACCCTTCGACTTCACAGGCTCTTCCTGGATGTGCTGTTTGTCTGTTTAAGGACTTCAGTTTCATCTCTGAATCACACACTGAATCTCTGAATCTCAAGGGCTGGAAAGGACCTCAAAAGACCATCTAGTCCAACCCCCCTGCCAGAGCAGGACCAGCTAGAGTAGGTCATGCAGAAACTCCTCCAGGTGGGTTTTTAATGTCTCCAGAGAAGGAGACTCATTTGGAAAAGTGAAGAGAAATGGAAGACACTCTGCCACAAAATCAATACATTTTCTAATACAAGTTGTTATGTTTAGTAGCTAAATACCTCCTTGTTATTCAATGTCACTTTGTTTTGGGGGCAGGAAGGAAGACAGTAGGATAAGCTGACCAGTTGTGCATCGTTACACAGAGAAAATGGTGTGGATGTAAAAGGAAAAATGTATGCAGGGAAAGTATTTTCTTTAGTATATCCAGGAGATTAGGAAGGAAAGCCAGTTGTATAATTCATGTTAGGTGCCCTTGCTGCTGATCATGAATTTAGTCCTGATCTTGGAACGTCAGTCACACTTAGAGAGTGACAAGGAAATGTAGCACTGGTGACAGCTTGTATTGCAAATATTTTTAAGGTCTTGGCTAAAGCACAGTGCTAGCCCAAAATGTACACTAGCACAAAATGCACTAGACAGGCACTCTTCTCAGGGGCAATTGTGACAATGTAATCTTTCTTAAATTAAATGCTTTTTCTATTCAGGGAGTTGTGTAAATCAGTCATGTTATCTCAGTTTCCAAATGTCAGCCTATGCGCTGCTTGGGGAATCCCATGCACACGGCTGCAGTTGACTTCTGCACAGTGCTGTTGTCCTTCAGCATCACTCGGACAGCACAGATCACATGTTCTCTTTTCATTTTTAAACCAAATTATGCAGATCATGTCCCCTCCTCAGCACGTTGATGAGGAGAACCTTCCCTGCTGAGATAAGACTACTGAAAAAAACAAAAGAATGCTTAGGGGCAGCAAAGTTTTATTTATCAGACTGGTCAGGCTGTGGTTAGAATGAGCCTCAAGCCTTTCCTGAGGAAAGGGGGGCTTCCTGAGTTACTAAATGTTTCCCATGGAAGTGAGAGCTCAGGCACTCTAACCATGCTATCCAGGGCAAAGGAGCAGAAGCCGTAAAGCAAGATGAACTCTATAGGCTCTTAATCGTTTTGTCAACGACTCTTTATTTCAGTGTCTTTTGATAGTACCTTCAAACAGCATACCAAATAGCATCAATTAAAATATTTACATTATTTTTAGCATTTTAATAACTTTTCAATATGTCTAAGTACACATGCCATTGATTTATTTTTTTTTGTAAGCTAGTGAACAGCTAAAATGTCACTTTATTCTTCTGTCTTCAACAGTGTTCACAAATCAAAATATTCAGTCTCCATGATGTTCAAGAGAAAAATACTGCAGCTAAAATAACATTTGAACCTTCAAATGCTAAAGACAGTCCTTCCAGCACCAGATCAAAGAATAGCTAGCAGTGCTGCAAGACCAAGAGGACAAGTCTGTGAAGTGTGTGGCAAACATAGATACTAGCCTGACAACTCACTAAGGCATTAAATTTCTACAGGTTGAGCAAATCAAATCTCACTTGAGTGACAATTCTATGAACGCCTGTTATCAGTCAGAGTAGGCATTAATTATGTGGCAAACTATAGTCATCAGTTGGATTAACCTCACTCTCATTGGTTCTGCAAAGAGTTAGACCTGTTTTCAAACCCAGATAAGAAAAACTAAAGTTGTAGTATCTGCCCAAGGTATGTTGTGTTCAGCCAATGCTGCCTCTAGGACTCAATTCCACTCCAAGCAGGGGTTAACTCTGCTTAGGGTCTCATTTGCAAAAACAGAACTTTGCCAAAGATGTCACAGTTCCTTGCATTTCAAAGGTGACATCCTCTGGACAATTCAGGTACTGTGGCAGAAACTACTGTGCAGCTCTTTTTCAAGTGCAAGAAATGGTTTCAAGGCTTAAAACTGAAGCATTCCCAAAATTGGTTCCAAAAAAGCAGTCAAGTTTGACTTCTAATTTGGTGAAGTTTCAGCAGTAATTGACAATATTATTATTACAGCCTGCAGGAACGGTGATGTATTGCCATTTGGAAGGGTAATGTCTGAGTTCTTTTGAGGACATGCAGGAATGTCTCCAGCCTATGCAGGGGGGGAAAGGGAGGTTTTGTCTGGAACTTCACAGCAGCATGAACTGCTGCGACTGGCCTCAAGCTCAGCAGTTTGGAACAAGTATGACATTTGTGTAAATGGGGAACATATCAATAAGTGGATAGCTAACTGGTCAACAAAATGTACAATATTAGGACATAAAAGCTTTCCTGTGTTATTCTAGGAAGTAGCATTTTCAAAGAGTTGCAAAAAATACAAAAATAAATCTTGCTGATTAAAACAGTTTAAATATCAATGGTGTGTACCTGGCTGTTTGATACTGTGTAAAAAATACTTATTATCTAGGCAATCTTGAGCTATGTATGTTCTGGGGGAAAAAAAAAAAGCCTAGTGGACTGAATCCACCTCAAAAGTATAAATGTATTCTCCAAATGTTTTTCATGGACTTTTGAAGCATGCAAATACGCAAAAGTCTGCAAGCTTCCTGTATTAGAGTGTATGTTTAGTACTCTAAACCTGTTTAATTGGGTGTTGTCATCTTTGGATTTAAATATTCTCTCTCCCTTCATGCAACCTATTACATTGTGTGCTGGTGCAGAGCATTTGATATTTCCTGCTGCAGAACTGGCTGCACTTGAGCGGTAGAATGTATTTATACCCTTATAAATACATAAGACTTTGACTCCTTTGTAGACAAAAGGAGCCATATAAATGGTAATTCCATTGTACAATTGTCTTACTGAATTTTTTTTTTTTTAATATTTGGTAGGATAGATGTACTACATCAATCCTAGTCAATTTAACTGCTTTAGGATCTCTTTTGAAGATTAACAAATGCTCTGTTAGCTGCCTGGTGTTTATAGAGTGTACAATATTTGTCTCACAAGAACTACCTGCATATAAATGTTCATGCCTTTCCGTGTGTTACATGAAGTTTGCAATGACTTCTCACTACAAATGCCCACAAGGTTATAAACATTATTGAGAAATTTAGTGCCTTGACCTATGGTGTGAGAGAAAGAGCAGTGTATATTCATTGTAAAGGTTTTTTTATTTAGAAAGCATGCATGCTGTGGAATATGATATTAGAATACTAAATCTGCTTCAGCTTTGGAGGAGGTTCTTGACGCCTTTAGATTTCTTCAGGGTCCATGACCTTTTCTTCTGCTCCCTTAAGGACAGATACTGAAGCTATTCAGATAGTCTTGCTGTTGAACTTGCTGAAGTTGCAAAGCTGAAATCAAACCTGTGATATAAACTAGAATTTTTCTGTTTCTTGTTATGCACTTCATTAAACCAGAGGAGCTTTTTTAGATAAGCATTTGTCATCTCTATGTCAAATTTCTGAAAGAACACGGTGAATTAACAAGACATGTTTAATATAATCTTGACAGAAAGGTTAATGAGAATTCAGGAGGCATAAAGGAGGGAAATAATATGTACCGCTCCAGGTGAAAACTACAAGGAAACCTTAGTAAGTTGTAATTCAGTTTCTCTTAAAAAGAAGGATTTATTTGTTCTACAGTGAATGTAATTTAAGATGTTTTAAGCAATTCCCTCCTTCAGTAATATTCACTACTGTCAGTTCCTGCTGCTGTAGGATGTAGAAGGTGAGTGCCCCCTGGGATGAATTATTTTTGCCAAAATTATGTTTGAGATGAGTCTTCTGCCCTGCGTACTTTGAAGGGGAAAGGATTTGTGCCTCTGGCTGGTTTAGACTTTGTAGCGTCAAGGTCGCATGGCTGAGAAGTGCAGAAGGAAAAGGGGAAATGAAGGCAAATGTCATGGTCCCATCCTGATGAGATTGAGTGCTATATTTTATGGCTACACTGCTTTTTCCTGTTGTGATCCTTGCTGATCCACTCCAAAGGACTTGGAAGGGATCATAGGGACAGTGAGGCATGTGACTTCATTGTGCTTAACTGTAACACCTGTGGACTTCTGCATATTTGTGGAAAATTCCAAGAGGCTCTCAGGCCTCCCTCTAAAGCTGCAATAATTTCCATTGAAGGGAATGATCAAAGCATGAAGCAACCAAGTTTCAGTAGCTTTCTGTTCTTGAGCTTTCTGTGGCTGGTTGATGACGTGCCCTATGCTTTTTCATTGAGGAAAAAAAACACCCTTTGAAGAGAAGTCAGCAATAAGTAAGGATTGCAAATACCGTATTTGTTCTTTTTGGGAAAGGTACCAACCTCGATGATGGTAATCACAAGGCTCTTATTCTAACCTGATTAGAGTCACAATTGTGACTGCCAAATCACACAAATTGGCATGTAACAGCTGGAACTTAAAAATCCATCAATTACATACACTCCTCTGTCTACAGATACCTTTGCACTAAGGACAACCATTACTTCTATTGTTAGTTTCGCTTGCTTGTTGTACATTTTATGTGTAAAGCCAACATTATTTTTTAAATCCTTCTTTCTGCAGCCAAAGACAAAATGGGACAAAACTATTATTTACATTATGAATCATCTGACAAAGTTCACTGTGAGCTGTGCTCTTGACAAGAAGAGGAAACAAGTCTTAGAGTTTATTATGCTAACTTAGAGCTAATTACACAAGCTTAACAAAACATGTAATATGCACTAATTTAGTTACCTTGTCCCATGCTTCATGTCTGCATGAAGTTAAAATGTAAAATTCATTTTTTTCACTATCCAAACAATGTGATATAAGGTAGTAAAATAAGAGGATTGTCTGGGTTTGGGTAACTGGCTTATATGAGACTTATTCCAGAAACTTTTCCCTTTATGCATGGCCAGAAGATGCACCAATGCTTGAGGTGCTTAAAGTTGTGACTCTAAATGTTCTGAGGTTCCTGAGAGGTGCCAACTTCATAGCATAGAAAAATTATTTTTTTAAAATTTTGTTTTCAGAATTTGTCTTTTGAGCTTTTACCAGCAAACAGCTTATTAGAGCAACTTAAAAACATCAAAGGAGGTGTTTCTTGGCTTGGGTACATCTTTAATTTAAAGCAGATTTATTAAAGGCCAAAAAAAGATAATACTGCAAAAGGATTAGCTGTGGTTACTTGATTTCTGAGCAAACAGACTAATTGTTCTTTCTTTATATGGGCGTCTCTCACAGCAAGTCCATTCACTGAGCATTGAATTAGGCCTGGGGTTTGTTTTTTCCTTTTTTAATTTTTTTGTTGTTTCTATTGTCATCTTTAGAAATTAGAAGGATTGCCGAAAGCTTTAGCTTCAAAGCCTAAGCCAGCTTACTTTTCCTTAGTTGCTGTGCTTCGAAATACATTCCTGAAGCTTCTTTGCTAGGAACTGCCAAATGTTTTGTTTCAGTGCTTCTTATCATTGGGGCTTTCAGTTTGGCTTTTTTTGGGGGGAGGGTGGCAGGGAGTGGGTGGAGGTTATTCTGCACAACATAAAAATTCTGAGAAGTCAATTAAAAAGCAGGTTGGCGTTCTTAACAATCAGAGCAGTCGTGCTGCAGAATGCTGTTTATCTTATATTAGTATTTAGTCTTCACATTTGGTCTCTCCATAAGCAACAGATGAAAACTCTCCCTGAGATCTAAAAGTTTACTTGATGCTGTACATTTCTTACATCAGTAATACAATACTAAATACAGGACCCTCATCTAATGCCAATACCCAGTTCCTTGCTTTAGACTCTTTATGTGTTGTAGTTCTCCTACAGACAGTATGTGACTCTTCTGTTACTGATTGATGGGGGAGTTGGTTGAGAGGTTTTTTGAGATGCTAAGATGTTGCCATCACACCAATTGCATAAAAGCCTGAAGGGAACATGCCTGGCCATTATTGTGGTCACCAGATGCTGCTTTTTGCCCAGGTATGGACAGATGGATATGAGAATGACTGAGTAGGTGGAGCATTGCCTCATCTGAAATCTAGATTGCTACAGTTGCATGGTGGAGCTGAATTGCTACATTTAAAATGTCATTGTCTGGGTGGAAACTCTGTGCTTGAGGGATCTGAATGACTTGCATTGCCTTCCCTCTGCCATATGTAGGCAGTTGTTTAGCGGATAACTGGAGTATCTGTATGTGCACAGAGCCACAGATCGTTACCTCTTGATTACGTTCACGTTATCGGATGTGTTGTCTCCATGAGAGAAATTAAATTGCCTTTAGTAATTTGAAGCAAGTAAAAATGACAAATCATCGTTCTCATGTGATCAGTTAATGGCAACAGAATGAGAATGCATCTCAATTACATGGCAAGTACATTTCAAGCAGCATTGATCGTTCCAAATCTCCAATTGTTTTTCCTCTGCTTTTCTTTACTTTTAAACTGAGATGGTTTTGGTCTATTTAAAGAAAGAAAAAAGTTAAGTAGGTTCTTTCCATTTTGAATTACACTATTAGCTGTGAACTCCCAGCTCATAATTATGAACAGTTAGAATAGGGATTGATTTCATAGCATTATAATATATATAAAAAAGAAAAATGAAAGAAACAAATGCAGTAGGAAAGCGACTTTTAAAGTCCACATCTTGTGATGTGGCAGACTTAATGTACTGGAAAGCAAAAACTCCCATGTGCAGCTAGAAAATGGTCATCTTTAGTGAGCTATCATGCAAATCCTGCAGGAAGAAAAAGGAGTAGACATTTAGCAACAGGAAATTCTTTGGGGTGTGAATACAGAATATAGGCTGTAAGGTACTTCTTTTTTTTAAAGCTGTCTACATTTGTATTTCGATTTCAATCTTGTATATATTCCTGACTAGAGAATCAGCATCTCCAAAGACAGTACATAGCAGTAATTACCAGGCATAGCTCATGATTATGCCACACAATGAAGCATCCTGCAGAGATCCCCTAGTTAGTGCCAACCTGCAGAAGCCAGTGTCTGTGTATGGGAAGAGGCTCAGGTGGGGAGCTGCCTCTCTCACTGGCTGGTGGGCTGCCTGCGAGCAGATCTGCCACTTGGGGATGGGGAACTTTGCATCATCTCCTTGACATCTCAACTTATACATTCATGCCCAAGGAACCTTATAGACTGTGACCTTATTTGCCATCTCATCTAGCTGATGCAATTAACTGCATTTTTAGGAAAATCCTGATTCACATTGAGTTGATTGACAGTTATTTCTTAGGGCAATTTGGTTTGTTTGAATACAAAGGATTTTTTAAAAGGATTTTTGTCCTTTAATGGTCTGTCCAGAAGTCTCCAGATTAGCTGATGTTGCTCTGTCCGTAAGGGCAGTTTGTAGTAGTGTGAGTACATGATCATTTCTTTGGTTTGCAATCCTGCCATTCAAACACTGAAATGCTTCAATGTGCGTATAAGCAGTTGCCCTTCAGCTCTCAGTCAGTTTGGGAAATAGCTTTTTTATCCCTTTCTTTTTAGTCTGTAGTTCTTCTTCAGGTAACTTTAACTAGCAGAGTAACATTTAACTGCAAAGCTTTTGGCTACTTTGATTTCAATCACAAATATGAAAGAAAAACAAAGTCATCCTTTAGAAACAAATTAAAGGCAGGATTCTTAGGAATATGTATTCTGATTTCAGCGTGGTCAGATACTTTGCTCCAGAGTCTTTGCTTTAGCTTTTACCTTTCCTCCCTCTTCTGCTAGTGGTGTGTAGGACTTGTACCCCAAGGTCACTGGTATTCTTTTAAAGGTATCTCATATACCAATTTGAAGGTAAGGAAGAGGCATGTATTTTTAGGAACAAAGCTGACCCTCTATTGATCAGTCAGGTTCTTTGTTTGCCTAAACAACCCTTTGACTTTAACTGGTGAAAACAATGAGCTGCTTCTGCTTTTCTCCTCCTGTGAAGTTGAAAAGGATTTTTAGAGGGGCGTACACATTTCTAATTATACTGTGGAGCCACCAAATATGCAATTAATGCCATCCTGAATTGCATGATAGCTGCCTCTTGCAACTCAACTTGTTTTTTTTTCTGAAGCCCAGCCCATGAACTGATTGTCTCTTCCTGGAAGATGAATCCTCTGTCTTTCCGATTGCTCTAGAGTTGGTAGTCAGTTGTTTAAACTTGCATATCTTTGACTCTTAGAGATTAACTATGGCCAGAACCTAACAAAAATGAAGTAGCTGAAAAAAAAAAATAGAGTAAAAAAAAAAAAAAACTGATATGATTTAAATTCTCAAAATTGACAAGCTTAATTTTAAGGACCTGTGCCATGTGCTTGAAGCATCTGTGGTTGGCAACATTAATGATGTGACCTCCTGTCTTAAAGAGTGTCATTTAAAGATTGCCCAGGTCTCATACTTTCCCTCTGCTTCATGGTTAATTTTACCCTGAGGGCAAAGACCTGCAGCTCTCCCTCATTAGAGCTGCAACATTGCAGAGGGCAGAGCTATGGAGTACAGAACAATTTGTGGTCCTCAGAGCTTTGCTCCATGAGACCTATTGGTATTACTGCATTCAGCTGCATAATTCTGTTAGGTTCATTTCATATTGGTGCCTTGGAACCTGAGTCTCTTTCTTCTTGACCCCACACCTAGAATCTATTCTCTTTTTCTAGCAGATTATGAACCTCTAGCGGGTCAGCTAAGTGTGCAATGAGAGATTTTCTCAAATATTTGTTGTTTGCCATAGAAAGAAGGTCCTTCATGTTTTCTCTTGCAGAAGGGAGAATTTCTGAGCCAATCAGCTCTAGCATCTGCTCCAAAGCTATAGCTGGCACACATTTTACAAACAGCTCAATATGTATTTGCATAATAGATTGTTTGTGCCAATTAGAGTTTATTCCACCACTGGTAGGCATGCATAACTCCCATTAATATCAGCAACAGCTCTGTATCCTCATAAGGAGGAAAAAGCTCGTAATTAGAACTCCAGGTTTTTAAGATATCTTTGTACAGCTTTTATTGCAAAGATAAAGTGCTGTATGTTCTCCTGGTAGCTAATCTGATAGAAAACAATTAATTTTCTTCTTCTTCCCAGACTCTCCATTTTAATTGCAGTAACGTGACCCAGTCCCACTAAGAAGCAGAGCATGCATGGGGCAGAAAGCCTTGCTGTAAAAAGCTTACCTTTCAAGCAGGAAGGAACAGCAAATGTGTGCCCAGAGAAATGGCTATACTAGCGAGGCAAAATGCTAATCTGGACACAGGCTAGCCCCTTCCAGCAGCAGAAAGACTATCGAGTGGTCAGCCCTAGGGGACAAAGCTTGGTCCGTGTTTTCAGTGCCTACTCTGAGGCATGGAGCAATGTTGCCCTGTCCCAGTGCAGCCATTCCCCAGACCCCAGGCAGGGAGGCTGGGGTAAGGCTCTGGTTTGCAGAGAGGCAGCAGGAGTGCACCGCAGGGAGGAAAAGTACAAAGAGACCGCATAACTCTGTTACATAGCCCCAAAGTTGAGATTTGTATCAGAACTTTGCATTATTGACTGACTTTTTACAAACATGAATTCATGTGGTTGACTTTGCTGTCTCCCAGCTGCCCAAGTAGGCCGTTGTTTTCAGGTCTTACAGAGCGTAAAAAGTTTGCAGAATTCCCAATGAAACTTTTTAATATGCATGTTCAGCAGGTTGCAATGGGAGTGCACTGTATTTGTATGACATATCTTTGTGGATTTGAAGACAAGATACTGAACTTTTTTTGGTGTGGTGTTCTTTTTGGTTTTTTTACTGTGCCAAGTTTAGGAAAAACAGTCTCTTCGTCTGACTGTTCCAAATACAGTATTTTTTTTCCATTTGTTGAAAACTCAAAGAGGCCTATAAAGAAAATGCTGATAACAGTCCTAGCTAAGGAAAAAATGGCAAATATTGCTCTAAAGCTTGTAAACAAACAACCCTTCTCAAATGAGTGTGTGAATTCCAATGGATTCTAATTATCTGCTAAGACAGATAGGTACAAAAACCTGCTGATATAAAGAAACTCTGGACTAAAAAAACATATATTCTGTAATTTAAGGAAGTTTTAAGCTTCTGCTAGTAGCAGGTACTGAGTAAAAGATAAGATAGGAAATATTGAGCCTTGGTTATTTGTATCAGAAGTTTAGAAGAGACATATTGTGGGTGAACAAAAGATGCACCATAAGACAAACACTGCACTGAAAATAATTCTTAGTGGAAATGTAAAAAGCTACAGGGCAATGAGGAAGATGCAATGTCTTCCAGGCAAGAACGCTGTTCAACAACAGAGTTTTAGAGCTACTGCTGTTAGAAAGATGTTATATTTCAGGTTTTCAACATACATTTTAATTAGTATACTATAAAATTTAACCTTCTATTCGAATATTCATTCTTTTGGGAAAGTGACTTCATGGTAGTTTATCTTCATCATATATATTGTCTGCTATTTCCTGCATGCTGCCACCAACAAAAAAATGCTGCTTTCCTTTTTAACTCACATTGAATGAGAGAAGTAGTAGAATTTTGAAAGCTAACATTTTCTCCTTTATTAGCATAACTACAATAAATTGTAAATTGTGGATTTAGTATTATGAATTTAATGTAGAGATCGAATGAGGGTCTCAGCCTTCCCTGTGCTGAGCCCAGGATAAAGCATCCTCTCTCCTTATTGCTTTCCCTGGTGTTTGTTATTGAGGCTGTGAGATCATCCAGGATGCTGAGCCTGTGAGAAGTGTTCTGATTGTCCATCCTTCTGTGGCCCTACAAACAGGAGCAGTGTTAGGCATATAGCATGTCCCAGGCCACCTGGGGCACCTGCAGCAGATTCTCAATTACATCTGCATTCTCAAGGAAAGGTGCTGTCTGCGCTAGGATCTGATGGTATTTATCCTGTAGATTGTCATTAGAATCACAGTGAATGTCATTACCGAGTAAGCTGTTGGTCTTCATCCCAGCACATGTAGTTATTGCATCAAATATTGTCACTGAGCACTGAATCCATCTCTGCTGTTGGGAGGGTTTGTTACTGTGCTGTCACTGTCTGCTCCTCTCCACTGGCAGGGTAATGTTTAAATGATCTCAGCAGGGACCCACTGGGAATCTGTTGGTGAAAGGAATAGGTTCCTAAGCTGCTGTCTCACCTGTGTCTGCCAGAGTTTCAGCTCTACAGCAATGCATGGGGGAGTACATCACTGTGCCAAACAGGAAGCAGCTCATCTGACTGCTCCAAACTGATGTTTGAGATGGCAAGTGGTCACCTGGGTACCTGAGCACTGCTGTCCCATTCAGCTCACTGCTGCCTGCCTCAACCGCGTTTTAAGCCAATACATGTTCCCTGTGTCAGAATGCAAAGCTCTTCAAGTCCTTAATGTGACCTGGATGCTGTACTAAGCTGTCCAGAGACATTCATTTGTTAAATCTACAGCCTTGTTTAAAAGATTGCAGTAACTTATTTGGCAATATTACTTATGTGCAGGTTAGGTCAAAATCTGACTGTCAAAAGTTGAAAGCGAGTATAAAGACAGAGGTATGCTGTTTTATTATATCATTTAAAAAAATCTAGATTCTTCTTTAGCAGGGACTACAGGCTGGAGACTGACAGATAAGAATAAAATAGCTGGGAATAAATTTTATGCAGCTATTTTCTTTCTCCCTCAAATGTAAATGCTTATGCAAAACACATTGCTGTAGACTCACTGACAATAAAGAGGGAATCATTATATGAGTAGTGGATTCTCGGGGGAACACTTTAGCCAAAACACACTCTGCAATACTTTCCCACATCTTTGTTGAATAAATTAATTTCTGAATTTTCCATGAATATGTTCAACCATTTCTCCCCTCATATATTTTATCGATCTCCATATACATTTAGCAACAAATAACAGAGCTGCTTTTCCATTTACAAAAAAATAGTTTAGAGATGTTTATGTGTGCCTTGGGGTTAGCAGGAAACAGATGCAGTTCAAACACCAGGGAGGTAGCAGAGAAATGTGAAGCTTGGCAGGATCCAAGGAGCTATATGAAGAGAAGAGCTCAGCATAGAGTCAAAGTGTATCCAGCCATACCACCAGTGAGATGTGTTTCCTGAAATCAAATGGATCAGCCCCAAGCTGTGGGACTGATCCCACCTGCCTAAAGTCATTGCAAGGAGCTTCATGGCTCATGTCTGTAAAAATCGTAATGTCCTTTTGGTCTTAAAGACTGGTAGAACAGATTGTTCTGTCATTTAATGTTTTGTCCTGTAGTGCTCATCTTTTTATTTTCACGTGAGGAGATTAAAATGACAAAAGGAAAGAGTGTATTTGGATTTTATTTCTCCGCAAAAATAGAAATACAATAGTTGGGGGAAAATCAACAAACTCCTTCCAGACTGTAAATCCAGTAGCAGAGTAGGCAAAAAACTTCCTTCTCCAACCCCAAGCTGCGACCTCAGTTCTATATGGGTAGAAACGAACATTCCCAACAAGCAGTTAATCATGGGTATAAATTTAATAACGTCTGAACATACCACTGTAGTCTTCCAGCTGAGCTCTCTTCCTTGCCCTGCACACTCAAATGATACTGTCTTTTAGACAGTTTCTTTTTTTGGTTTACTTTGAGCTTTTTGATTGCCATTTTTATCAATCATTAAAAAAAGCTGAGGAAAAACTTGTCTTTATTTCCTGGCATAAAGCGTTCTCTCTCTTAACTGCATGTAATAACAGGCTTGAAATAGGCCTTACCATCTTAAAGGTGGTATTTGAAATATAATTGCTAATGCTTAGATACATAATTTGCATTTATTATGCATAATAAAATATGTAACTAACTGATGTTCTGTAAGGGATTAAATGATCAACTCCAGCTGCAGGAAGATTTATGCCTGCATTCTCAATAACATACAGACTATAAGAATATGCTACAGAAAGAGTCATAGCCTTCAGGACTGTGGTGCGTTCTCCTTTATTGTCTTCTCCTCTCTTTTGATGTGCTTTCTCTTGTGTTTCTGTTCTGTCCAAACATCATAGATTATGCAGGTGAATTTACAGAGAAGAAATGAAAAATAAGAACTTATATTCCCTTCAGTCTTGAAAGAAATTAGTGTAAAGTACAAACTCATGTGTGGCCACAAATGTTCTCAATTAAAAAGGTAGAACATCATACAGAGAAGGCAACCACCAGGGCATGTTGGAGTTCAGAAGGGGAGGGAGATAATGTCAGCAGAATGAGATGTAGGCACAGGATAATGGACTCCTGCTGCTAGATTAAAGTCTGAGCAAAGATGAGTACTTTTAACAAAAACAAGCAGAGGCAAAGCTAAGATGTTTGCAGTACTTTCAAACCAAGAGTAATTTATCTTGTAACAACATCCTGTTCAGTTCTATTGGCTTCCACTGTATCAACATAACAGAAGACAATATGTGATTTTCATTAGTAGCTGTTGCTAGAAGACCTCCAGTTGCCCACAGTGTCCTCATTGGTAATGCCATGGTCTTAGGCTGTGTCCTTCAGCCTTCAAAAAATCTGCATGTTTCAAAACACGTTGTGTCATGCTTCATAAGCATGCTGACCTACTTTTAAATGAAAAATTTATTTGTTCTAAAACTCAGACTTATCAAAGGTTTTTACAGCATAGGAAGTCCCGTATCCCCTGACAGGAGGCAGTCTGCAGGGAACGCCACCAGCCTCAGTGCTGTAGGCAAAACTGCCCTTTGTGTTAGAAGCCCTCAGATTCTGATCTGGTAGAGTCAGGGCTTGAAGGTGGCAAAAAAAAAAAAAAAAGAACTGTGTTCTGTTCATTGGGGATTGAGCCAAAGAGAACACCTTGCATGTTCTTGTTTCTGTTTCTGGGTGCTGTTTTCTTTTACTCAATTTTATTAGTACATTAGTCCAGTCTGCAGCAACCGTGTTGTTGAGCAGTATGGGGAAAATATCCTTGGGCCAATAACTGCAATCAGGACAACTACACAGGCACAGACTTCTTAGAGGAAAGTCAGCACTAAAATATATGTAATGCAAACAACAAAGGCTATGAGTAGTCAATATGTTATAAATCAAGGCTTTTTAACCAGCACCCTTTTGCAATATTAATTCTCCTGACTTGTCTCATTCTTCCAATACTGCATGTCTTGCAGTCCTAAATGGTTTTAATGTGGTGACTGTCAAGAGGTGCTATAAATCTCATCTGATGAGGTTTTAGGGAAGAGAAAGGAACAAGTAACAATATACAGCTATAGGGAATAATGCTGTTTTTCTCATTGTTCAAACTTCATTCTTCGGTTTTGCAGGGGTTTTTTTGTATTTCTGGAGTTGATTGCATGATGGATGGCTAATTTTAGGGATGAGGCTATTAACCATTAAGACAATTTATAAATATTGGTAGAAACAATTGAGAATTTCCTCCTTGTTCTGAGAAGCTGATGTGTTGAAGGACCAGATGCATCAGCTCCTGAACTGATTTCTTTCATTTCTCACGAATTGTGAGGATATTATTCAGACCAAGACTGTTGTTTACATTGGAAGTTGAGAGCTTCCACCTCCTCAAAAGATCAAATGATTAAGTCGGTAGTGGTAACACGTAAGAGATGGTGTCATTTCACACCTAAATCATGGTAGTGCAGCATAGCAAGCACATGGGCTTTGTACTTTCTTTCCACATAGGAGCTTTGTATTTTCTTCCCAGTTTTGCCACTGATCTTTTAAGTGATCTGAAAGACATCATTTCATCTTTCTATGCTGCAGATTCCGTGTATTTAAGCAGGAATAATAAGACTTTACAAGGTGCATTTAGAACTGGCATGCAAAACTCTGCATAGGAAGTAGCTGCTATTGTTATCTGTAATAGTAAAAGCAATGGTGTTTTCAGTAGAGAGTGAGGTTTTGCAATCTGTCTAATGCTATTACTGCTAAACTCAATTTCTCATTTAATACACAGCTGCTGCTTTTGTATCTTGTCCTAGTTCAGAATGTATTCTTTCCCTTTTTTTTATGATTCTAGTGCAAGTTGGAGTTTCATGCATGTACTTCTGGCAAAACCATCACAGCTCGATGTGAAGGGCCCTGCCCTTGCCTTCCAGGGCCTGAAAGTTCAAAACACAAGATGGAGAAGACTGGTAAGTTGAGTTTGCTTCCTGCTCTATTCTTTAAAAAATGTAAGACATTTCTTAACTAGTAGTTTTTATAGGTAACGCTTTCTGAGAAAAAGCTAAGGTACAACTTTTCTGAATGTTTAGTGCTTTGAAACACCTCAACTGCTTAACACCCACTTAATAGAGTCTCACAGGAAAACTGAGTTTTGACTAATGGCTCTCATCTGTGAGTGAAAATATTTTGAGTGAAAATATTGAAACATCATAAAAGAAGATAGAAAAGAAAAAACACTGCTTTATCGTTCATTACTTCATAAGTTTTTTACAAAATCATCCTGGGTGCTAACCAAAAAGTCATTTAAAGTCACATATACATACTACATGGGATTTGAACTATCATTTTAAGCATTATTGTTACTATTGTTGTTGTTGGAAGTCAAATATATAATAAATAGGTATACTTATCTGTATTTATATATGAAATTGTTTCAACAACAAACTCATTGCAAATGATGTTATATAAAACTGAAGATGGTGTGAGTCTCAGCATAAATGGCCTTTATTCCCTGCTAGCTCTCCGGTGAGTTTCCCTAGTTAGATTTGAAAGCCTGGTGAGCTAATTCACTCTCCTAGGTCTTTCCCAAGGAAGTAAGCACAGTCTGTCTCAGAGTGACCTCATCCAAAGGGAATTAGTTCTTGCAAATGAGACTGCCCAAAAGCAGAAATGCAGCAGAGGGACAAGTGCCACAGCCAGGTTCTGTCTAAGGATTTCCACTCTGCCATGGGGAAAGCCTTTTGGAAGGGAAAAGAGTCATTACTTGTGGCTATGGCTTCTTGATGGGAGTGCAGATGAGCTGGTGAAAGTACCTATGGCAAAGTAAATACTAGTCTGTGCTTAAGTGCAGAGTTGTCTCCCCTCTCAGGACTGCTGAGAGGGTGAGCTCAGTGAGAGCTGTCTGGCGGCTCAGAAAGCTGAAACAGTGATTTACTAAGGATTTGCTCTGTCATGCTAAGCAGTGAAATATGTGTATTTACTTTGTGCACCACATGGAGGATAAAAAAGGTGTTCTAACAGTGTCAGGCACAGAAATAGAAAAATAAAGTTTAAAAACAGTTCATCTGGTTAATTCAGGCCCTGTCATTTCAGCTGAAAGCACCAATGATCCCACTGGTGGTGGTTCCCACACCATGTCCTCTAGCACAGAATCAGTCCTCATGTTAAGCCTCTGTCCACTTTCTAGAACAATAAGTGGTTCTCCAGACTAAATTTTGAAAATTCAGGTTTATTTCACTTTTTTTGCAAATCACTGACGTTTTTCTACATAGCTGTCAAACTTAGATGAAGTATTTTAGAAGACAAGATTCTGAAATCAATGTATAACTGTAACATTGCTTTACGTGGCATGAATCTTTTGGTTACTGTATACCCACTGATAAATTGGCTTATTCATATTTTCTATTTCTTGTAGCCCTTATCAGCCTACAGGAAATATTTCTTTTCTTTGCCCTTTCTATTTCTTTGCCCTTATCAGAAACAGTATCAGATTAATAAATCTTCAGTGACATTTTAAACTTACAATTTCATTCACATAAAACAAAAAAGATTCCAATAACTGTTGTGATTTAACTCCAGATGGGAACTGAACATCACCCAGCTACTCACTCACCACCCAGCACATAACCTTTATCTTGATAAATGCAGTTTGCCAGGGTATATGTATTCAGAAACCCAGGGTTTTGTTTTGCATAACTCCAAACTTAAACTCCAGCCAGGAAGGCATGAATTTAATAGATTGGATGATCTGCAGAGCAGCTTTCCTTGAGCACTTTTTCAAGAGGGCGAACTTGAGCTAACAGTAGTTCTACCATTGTCCTGGTGACAAGAATATGAAATGCATCGATTCTGCAGTCTTCAGTTTGGCAAGAAGAGCCCTCTGCACTCTTGGAGGAGCACAGTGACCTGAGAAATAGGGGAAATCATTGCCACATGTGTACAGAAACATTCAGAACACTGAAAATACTAGTCATCTTCTGTACTGAGTGTTTGCAAAGAAACTGTTCATGAACTTAATTGTAGTGTTATAAGCAAAATACTTGCGCAGGTGTGGGAGTGATTGTGTGTGTGCATGTATATGTATATTGAAAAAAATAATAGCAGTATTCTGTATTGCTTTATGACAGTCTGTGTCTTTCTAGTGCTAGGTGCTGAAATGCCCACAAAAGGGTTTGGTACTGAGAATCAAATAATCAATACTAAAAGGGGTTTCTAACTTGCTTAGTCTTACATTTCCTTCTTTTAATATGCCAGTAATGTGCCAGTTAAGGACTTCTTTTAACCTACTTCCTCAATCTCCTTTCTTCAGACTATATCTTCAGTTGACCCGCTGAGTGTAATGGAGTCTCTGACTGAATATTTCCGAGTCTGACAGTGTTTTAACAAAGAGTTCCTAGGAGTTTCATAGGCAAATATGAGTAAATTCCATATACTAGTATGAATTTTACCCAGATGAAATCTTAGCAATACCTGAAGAGGAATTCAGTGTGTATTTGCCCTTTACAACCTGGAAACCAGACAATTTTCCTTAAATTCATGTGAGAATTATGAATTCTTATTTCTGATCACAAAAAAAAATTTCCATTGCACTGCTTTTTGTAAGATTCCTTTATTTGCTCAAAAAGTAGTGTCACCTGGCTTTGAAGAAACAAGCCTTGATAGGATCTGAGGTAACATGTGTGGTACATACATGGCAGTCAGAAAGCAGAGCTTGGCAGTCACGTGAAGCCTGGTAACAGCTGCATTTGACTGATCTCCTGTTCATCGGATTCCCAGAGTGCTCAATCTGGAGCTTCTGAGTAGCATTTTGGTTACTTGGTACCGTGGTGTTTTCTCTAGTCTTCAAATTATTTTATTTTCCTTGTATAGGATGATAGTATCATTAATATTGCTAAATTGGTACAAAAATAAGTAGATTGATTTATCATTAAAATTTGTGTAAAAGAATTGTGTAAACAGTTAGGACTTCGTTTCTGGTCTTCATTTATTTCCCAGGTTCGTGAAATCAATTTATATACAGTGTAATCTTAAATAGAAAATGATAGAGATCTAACCATCATGCCTCGTACAGACGTGTCAGTGGAAAAATTACTAAGGAGAATTACAGTGCAAATGCTTCCAGCAAAATGGAAATGCAGCTCTGAGACCTACTGCATAAACTTTTTTATGCCTTTTCTACAGCAAGGTTAAATGTATGTGGTTGTGAACTTCCAATTTGAAGACAGCTTGCATTAATCTTTACGCATTCATTCAATCATATTCAAATATTATTCCATAATAAATTACTTTCAGAAATTAAAAATGTAAAGGAACATTTAATTTCCAGAGTACTGTAATTCTAAATGTCATGACCTTTTTTTTATACGCTTGTGAATAAAATTGGCAGCAGCATCAAAGAAAAGCAATCTAAGTGTATGTGCTTGGAGGTAACAATTGACTGCAGTGTCTGCATCGTATTCCTTCCTCCTCCCTGGGCTCCTTGAAAAACATTTCTGCTTTGAGGATGAAAATCAAGGCTAATAATCGTGTTAAAAATTAGAATTCCTTTTATAGTGCCAACTGGTACTATGGAGACATTAATAAAATAACCCAAATGCTAGCAAAAGAAAACTACACAAGAGTTACTACCTTGAATGGCAAATAACAACAATATAATCTTTCTAGCATATTATTAAATCTTTGAAGAGATGGCAAGATCATGTTCTCCAGTTTCTTAAATGGAATTTTGAGTCAGTCTGAGAGGTAGAAAACAGGACTCTCTGAGGGCACTAATGGAATATTTTGGAAAAGAAGACAAGCCTTAATGCTTTTTCTCTTTTCTTTTTGAAGCCCATTTAGATTCTTTTGGTTTATGAAAGTACTTGATATGCTTCATTACCTACAGCAGTGTCCCATCTTTACAATATGCTTCCATGATAGCCACTTGGCTACCCTGAGACAAAGGTTGATCTGTAGTTTGCCCCAAGGTTAGCTGTCCTTTCTGAGTGTATGCGCCCTTTTATCTGATACTACAAAACTAATACAAATATAATTTAAACAAAGGAAAAGAACTGGTAACTGACTCATAGTGATACCCAAGTGGCAGAAGTTATTTAAGACAAAGTCCTGCCTGTTGGTAGTTTTCGGGTTATTGTTTCCAGAAGCTCTGCAATGTTAACTGGAGTTCTTGTCAAGTTTAACTTGTTTTGACACTAGCTGAAGCTTCTAAACTTCTCCATAAATAAAAGACTTCAGACAAAAAATAAGCAGTTTTAGTTCTTCAGAACGTACTGGCAAAGGAAGAGCTCATTTCTGCCCCTGCCCCACCCTTGAATGTGCGGTTGATTCTATCAAAAGGCAACACTGGGGCATCTCTTGGCAAATATGAATTTGTAATTGTGATAATGTGGTTCTGTCTGAGTCCCCCATACCTGTGTAACTCCTGTTTTTCACATGCGTCAGAGATGCAGTAGCTTGGGCAGGATGGTAAATGTTTAACAGAATGTTGAGGCTCTTTCTGACCATACCCTCTTGTTTTGTAAGAGGTCAAGTGCTATACTCCCAACATACTAGTCTTCATTTGTTGCAATCAGGCTTGCAGAGCCACTGGAGCATGAATGGATGCAGTAATGCAAAGTAGATTTATCCCAATATATGCATTGTGTCTTTTTGACCTTGCAGAAACACTCGAGGCAACTTCTAAGAAAATGCTGTTATCTTGAAAAGGGAAATATAAGGTCAATAGGCAGAAGCAAATAGATTGTTATATTGAGTGTTGTTTAAATTTCTAAAGAGAACATTTTTAAGTTGCAGGAATAGGTCTTGGCAAGCTTGATCAAGAATTTACCTTGCTTAGGGTATAGTTTAGGATATGAATTGTAACATTTAACTACCAGCCCTATTCCATGTGATGAATGAGGTGATTTAATGTTCCATTCCTTTATAAAAAGAGCACTCAGTGCATGAAGTTGATTTGAAGAAATCACAGTCTTGTTTCCCAAATGAGTTGTATCACTTCTTATGCCTGAATGACTGACAAGTAAAAGAATTTAAAGTCTTAGAACTAAATCTTTCTTTGAAATCCACTTTCAGCAAATATTTCAGTTTCAAATTGCTATTCACATGTTTTCATGACTGCAGAGTACATCGCTTTAAAGTTTATGAAGTATGAGTCACGAACATTGTGAGTTGAAATTGGTTCCTGGATTTGATTTGCCAGGATTTTTTTTCCTTTTTTTGGTTTTAGCTTTGAAAAAAGACTCCTTCAGACAGTGAATTTCCAGGTAGATTTTTAAATGACCTGCTTGAGTCTCAAACTCTGGGAATGGTTACAAAACCCAGCTTTCTAAAATTAACGTTGAGAATTTCAAAGCTTTAGTGTATGTCATTAGAACTAAGTGGGTTTGGGTTTTTTTATTACTTTTTTAAAGAAGAGAAATTATGTTTGTTCAAACCAGAATAACTTGAAGCACATGGAAGTCAGAAGGAAATGTAACACAGTGATGTGTCACAAACACTGACAGGATCCTTCTCTAGACTTCTTAAAATGTAGGATTATTATCTTTAAACTATACAGGAATTGACATATTTTCTCCATAATTTTTGTATGAATGCCACAGTTCATGATTTTTAATTTGTTACAGGATGAAATTACCTTACCTAAGTAAATCTGAGTTATGCAGTAATGTAAAGAATTATTATTATTACTATTTTACTTCCAAGCTTTCACACAGGTGCATCAGTCTTTATTGTTCCCTTCCTGAAAGATTAACTTTCTTCATTTCTGTTAGATATCAACTGTGAGTAGTGGAGTGGCTGCACCTGGTTAATATTTGATTAAAAGAAAGTGAGAAGTGGGCAAGAACAAATTCATTTGCTCTTCATGGGTGGCTATTATCATCACCCACTCCTAAGAGAAGCAAAAGCAAATAGCTTCAAGACTGAGGCAGGAAAATCAAGTTCTTGACGGGTGAGAAGAAAGAACATAGTAATGGTGGCTGGAGATGTTTTGTTCTGCTGCTTCACCTCACAAGCATCTTGTACACCAGACAAAGAGCTTATGAGGGAAAGGCTACACATTCTGAATATGCATATTTCATAGGAAAACTTGCACTTTTTTTTTATAGGAGTGTTATGTTAAATAGCATGTGCAATTTGAGAGACAAATAAATAAAATATTCACCTGCTGAAAAGGAATAGAGCTAGAAAGTTAGTAATATGAATTGAGAACATGTTAGTTGATTCGTATACATATGCTAGTTTTTCCTGATGTGTCTTTTGTATTCCTACATCACATCATTCTGATACCTTCTACTATGTCTACAAAGGAGGTGTGTTTGACTTGCAGTTTGTGTACATGACTTATGCAGAGCTGGCCTTGGAATAGCTCAGGAAGGACCATTAAATGCAAGTCTTCTACTGTAGTTCAAAAAGATGGTGATGCCCTTACAAGAGGTTTGATTGAGAGGACCCTGGACCCAACACCTTGCTGAAGAAAATGTTGATGTGATTGTGTGGTCAATACTTAACCACATCCACAAACTGTAAAGGATTCCTTAGCAAAGCTTTGTGTTTGTAACTCACTACCTGGATAGTAAATACTCTGTGCACTCACTACATGTAAGGCTTTGATCCATTTTGACAATCTGATAATCTTCAAGCATTTGTAACCGAGCAATAGATGTTGCTGAATTGGAAATGTTGAAACTACTACTATTTATACTACTCTGAAATTATATCACTTACATTCCCATCAAATCATCTTTGCATTGATTTCTGGGCTACCTATGTATAATGAGGTGATCAATAGTAGTTACTGCTCCCCTTCAAATGCAGTGTAACATCATTAATCAATGTAATTTAACCTCAAAAACATTTTCTTAATGACTTTGCTCTGTAGCAGATGTGAAGTGGAAGGAATTTTCATGGTGTATAATTAACAAGTCATCATGGAAAACAGCTTCAGGTACTGCAAAACCTTTGCAGGTAAATCACTTACAGAATCTTCTAGGTTTTTGTTAGCAAATTAGGGCAGGCCTTATGATAAGTAGCTATCACATCTTCAGAGTATGGTACTTCCCTGAAGAAGGCAAGGAGGTATCTTGAATCATGTAGATCAACTCAGAAGCCAGGTAATTTTGTAAGGCTTCCTTTTAAACATTTTCATGAAAGCAACAAGAATGCAGAAGAAAAAGGCATAGTATAACCTTTTATGCAAAGTATTGTCCCATTTTGCCCCAAAAATGTACTGACATACCTACTTTGAAGTGGAAAAGATCACTAGCTTCCATAGGGTTTGCGTGCATTAGGATTCACTGTGAAGACCTCAAGTAATGCTCTTCCCTCTCAGATTATGCAGCCTTTAATACTCTTTTTTTTCTTGAGGAAATGTTAAGGCTTGGTATCTATATTCCAAAGTTAGCAAAAAAACTATTGGGGAAAAAAAGAAAGTAAAGAATGTAGAATGTGACCATCAATAATAAAAAAATAATAGTCATACCAGGAAGAGAAATAAGGGAAAGGTACTACACATGGCTGGATTTAAAGTAAACATAAAACTATTCTTTTGAACTTATGCATTTTTTAAGTCCTAGAAAATCATTGCCAATAATTTTGTTTTGAGAAGCTGTACTTTCTCTATATGATAGGTGAAATTATGCATTTCTTGGATATTTTCATTGTTGGAAATTAAAAAAAAAAAAGTTTACAAATAACCAATTGAAAAAAACAACTTGTGCCATGAGTTGAGCCTTGTCCGTGCAAACACTTGTACTCAGCAGTTGCTGCTTGAGTAAATAGGTTCATTGTCTTTGGTGAATTAGGTAATTTGATTACATTTAAGGACGTACAAGGCCTTCAGCAATTTATAGAATTTCTGTGGTATTTTTCCTGTTCCTAAATACGACTAACCGTGACTGTATAATTAGCCAACACATAATGTAAATTTTAAACTTTATTATTAACAAAACAATTCTACATTTCCTTCTCACAAATTCGTGAGCATCATGTTTTAGGATATAGGTGTGAACAGCCATAATGTGATATAGTTGAAGGGCTCAAACCTTCACAAAGAATGAACATAAAGAGATTGCAAACATGTATCAAAAAGCACTTTCCAGTTTGAACAAATACTATTGGATTTCTCGCCACCATTCATTCCGCACATACTCAGGTTTTGAATTATGTGTGCAAAGTATTTATGCAACAGAAATTAAATGCATATTTTCAGACTGCTACGTGTTCCATCATAGCTGTGCTGTACAGAAGAATTGCCTGACTAAAAGGCTTTGTTAGGCTTGAAGAGTAAATTCAAGTTTGAACCTCCAATATCCAAATGCTTTTTTTGCCAAAAAGTAAAAATTAAAATATTTTCTGTACTTTCAACAATTATATACTGAATGCACTCAGGTATGTATGTGAAGCCTGCTTTAACATGAAGAAGAGAAGAAAGTATTGTCCCCTATATAATTTGGTTTTCAATTTAGTCTGGCTCTAAGGTTTTGGAACTCAGCACAAAAGCACTGATCATAGCAGACCCCAGACAGATAAGTTAGGGACGATACCATCCATTGACTACCTGTCACTTCTTCAGCATGATCTTCCATGTATTTGATCAAATTCCAGCAGGCTCCAAAATATAACAGACAACTTCTGCTTTAGAGGCAAAAGTGACAGAAGGGAGGAAAAGGCAGCACTAGAAGCAGCATACTGTTCCCAGTACTTTCAGGTACTTGCTGAAATTATATTGACTGAAGTAGCAATATCGCTGTCATCAGGATTTGCACTTTTAGTAAATGTATCTCTTCAACAAGGTAACACACTTATGGAATAATGTTGAGCCAGAATTGTTGTCATAATTTCTTGAGGTTAAACCAGGACACAAAGCATAACTCTTTATCATCACTAAAGAAAGATTAATCCCAGACGGCAAAGGAAGACAGGAACTGCATAAAAATAACTGCATCATGGTGTCATTATATTAAAACAGTAGATTTTTTTTTTTAAAATCCTTTTGAAATCTTATTGAAGAAAACTTTTAAGGCTATGCTACTTCTCTGGCAGCTCTCTGTGGCCAAGTTTTCAGGCATTTATAGCTGTGTTGTTACCCCAGGCTGATCAGTGGATATGGGTTTCACTCCTTGCCTGGGAGCAGTCACCACCTAAAATGGAAGTATTGTAAACAAATTGATTTGGTGGGTCTCATCTATATAACTAGTAGCTGTGGATTGCTTTGAACTCAATACAGAGGGTCCAGAGTTGCACCAGACAAGTTCTATTCCCATGTGGGTCTGCCTGAATCTGGAAAGTTAGGCCACTGCTGGAGGTGCCTTTCTTGCAGGGCTCAGCAGCCATGGGGTGGCTGGTGAGCCTAAAGCCCAGTAGTCACACAGTGACTTCTGTGAACTAGAGAGAAGCTGATATTTCCAGCATGGACAACCCATTTGAGGCACTTGACTCAGCAAACCCAAACTGAGACTGGACACGAGTCCCAAGAGCAGTGTGGTTGTAATCTGTGTCACTGACCCTACAGGCAGCTTTCCACTGTGGTACACAATAGATATAAACATCACCGGGATGTACAACCCACAAAACACAGTAAGAGCCGTTCTTGGACAGCTTGAGGGTAATTGGAGTTTCATATACACCTATTAAACAAAATGTTAAAATAACTATTGATTTATTTTTTTTTACAATAAAGAAAAGGTTAGAAAATGACAGACATAGTAAATACTTAGCACCAGCAAGTAACAACAATTTTCAGACAAGAAGTAATTTGATTTTTGGATTGCCAATAGAAAACTATTGAAGTGGCACACTGAGTTAATAGAAACACCGTCTAGTAACAGCAGGTGTTTGTGTGCTGATAATGATAATTAGAGCACTAAAATCTCTCTCATCATAAACAAAACCAAATAAATTAGACTGGTTTCATATAGGCTTTTTTTTTTTCTCATGGATATTGATTTCTACATTTTTGGGGTATATTTCCCTAACGTTTAATACAAGAAAAAGTTTGTAAAAAGTCTCTAGAAGCCTGACAGTGAAATAAATGATATTGCTTGCCACTACAGTGTTAAGCTGAAACATCTCTAGTGCAAGGAAAGTCAAACCCAAACCTTTTCAATAACATACAGGAGAAAAAATTACTTTTGAAATTTCAAATTATTCTTTTGGGTTTTTTCTTTTTTAACTCTGGTGTCTTAAGGACTAAATTCCATCTTTGGTTGCTCCAATATAAATCTGGAATAGTTCCATCAACAATGTTGAGCTAGTTACCTTTAGTAAAACTATACTGAGTCTTGTAATAGTATAAATTAATATAGACTAGAGACTGATTGATCGTTCCAGAGAGTTTGTTACTTTTTGTGCAGCATTGTGTCATATGATTTCTGATTTTTCCTACTTCTGGTTCCCTATTTCTTAGTGAAGAAGGGAGATAGTGTTTCAGATATCACCACCTCATTCCAAATATTTGTGCGTACATGTTTTAGAGCTTTCACTGTTCCAACAAGGATATTGCCACATTCATTTTGCTCTGAAGAGCTGCATTTTTCATAATTCAGTTTAATGGACTCTTCATAAATAAATAAATAAATAGAACATTTGTTTGCTTCTTGTAATGCAGATGTCTCTTCTTAGAGATGGACTAGAATGAGAACGAGGATGTGCATTTGTGTGTTATTAAAATCTGAACAATTTGGCTTAAGTCCATCTCTGTCAGACAAGACTCCATTATCCATAGAGAAAACTCTAAATTAGCCTGAAACACAAAAAGTAAATGTCAATGTTAGAGAAGTTTCTAGGCAACTAGCATAGGATTTTTGTGTCCTAAATATTGAACTAAACACATGTTTATTTAGTTATTTGTTTCAGATACAGGGCTCAAACTCTGAAGACTTGGATAGGTCACTCAAAATTGTAGTTTAACCTTCTCAGCAGGTGTCCAGCCTTTCTGGAGATCTCCTCGGGACTAGCTTGGACAGCCAGATATGTATTTGAGCTGAATTACAAAGCCTTAGTCCCATACTAATGTTCAGATATGTCTTTATAATATTTCTAATTAATAGTAACATAGAAAATTACTAAGATTGTGTTCAAGCAATCTGTTTACTATATGACGATTCTCCATTTTTTCTAATAGTGTGTCCCACTGAGACAGAATTTCATGATTCATTGTTTAGAAGGGTATGTTTATGGAAAAACAGTTTAGTTTCCTTTATAAGAATATGCTTTGCACTATGATATCGCTGTATTATTGGATTTAAGAAATTATGGTCTTGACTCCATGTTGCTTGTCTGAAGGTAATTTTACATATCATCATGTCTTGTTTCTCAGTTTCTTTACAGTGATAGTCAGAGTCTAGGAATTATCAGGCATAGAAGCAAAGCAAAACATCTTACTAAGTTGTAAGTATGGTCTATACCAACAAGTACTTACTTATCAGGCAATCCCTGTCAACAGGAAAAATGAAAACTGGGTAAAATAAAATCATGTCACAGTCATTTCAGGCAGCGAGTTACATGTTACAAATGCCTCATTGATCCTTCAGGATTGAAATGCAGGTTTAGGCTTTCCGTCCTTGAAAACATTGCAAATATTCTTGGAGAGTCTAAGATGCAAAAAAAAAAGTAAAGGAATACAATCTTTTGAAAATCACAGTTCCCTCATTTTTTTGTGGAGACAACCAAAATTAGGTTTCATTTGGCACTGTAAAGTGAGAAAAAAATACATATATCTCTTTGTCTGCAACATGTTTTTCCATACAGTTATGGTGCATGGTTGTTGATCTCTGTAATATCTCCCTGTGGAAAATGAATGCCTAAATATTTTTTAAGTATGAGACATCTTTTGGTATAATATTGAGGTGTAGTTAAAAAACCAGTTATCTATAGACAGTCCCTCATTCTTTTTTGTGGTTTTCACAAAGGGACTAATTAGTTTCTGCTTGAGGTGTGTTAAGGTGAAATGAAATCCAGGGAAAAAAACAAAAAATATTTTGTCTCCAGAAATCCCAGTACTGAGATACCAATATAATGCTTTTTCTAATAAGAGCTTAAGGGTCTGAAAAGTACTGAAGTCACAGGGAAGCTTTGCAGACCTTGAGTTTTCCTGGCATCAGACTCTATGTTTATTTCTAACTGATCCCATCCAGAAAAAGTGAGAACCTACAATTACAAAGTGAAATGTGATTGGACTGTGTAGTATTATAAAGCCTTCCCTTGTTTGCAGTCCTTTCTTCTGAGCCTGATGAGCTGGAGCAGCATTGGAAGAAGTGTCTCATAGGTGAAGCACCTTATATATTAATTACATTGGTGGTGGCTAATGCACAATTAGTTCCAGGGAAGTTGGTAAAACCAGAAAACTAAACAGTGCTATGAAGTACACATTGGGCTTCCTTTGCATTTTATACATTAATTTTGTAATTCTGAACATTTTAAATAAAAAAAATATTTCATACCAATTTTTACCTTGTACATTCAAGAATATTAAATGAAGCTTATCTATTAATAATTTCCCTTAGTTTAGTAAAATCCCGTAAGCAAACATTCTCAACCAAAAAAATGATCAAAATTTTTAATGCACCATTTGTTTTTATTAGTGAATATAATTTTTAACTGTTTTGATTTTTTTGAGTGCATGAAGAGGAAAGACATGTGGTGACTATTGTGTAGCATATACAGTAACCATGCTTGAGAATGCCATTACCCAGAAGGCAGTGAATTATTGAAATAGATTTTTCAATAAAGAAGCAGGTGGGATGAAGTGTTATCTGTGCTGTTTATATTTTTATGAAAAAAAGTCAAGATGGTCTCAAAAATACTGGACAGTATTTCACAATTCTTAAACTTCCCTTTGTATTTTCAATTGAATGTCCTTGAGAACTGGAGCAATAGAAATGGGAAGGAGTTCATTAGTACAAAGTGTCTAATTATACACTTGGGGTCTAATAATATGAACATCTGCTTTAATCTAAGAGGTCTTTACTTAGAAATGTCTAAAGGAGAAAATGACCTTAGTGTGCTAGCTGGTCACAGAATAACTGAGCAACTAGGAGCTGTGAAAAAGGCTTAAATAATTCTCAGGTATGTCAGAACAGGCATTTCCTAGAAATACTGGTAATACTTTGCAGGACATTGGTAAGATTTTGTCTGGTCTTTTGTAAGTTTGAATCATCTTGGTTTATTACAGATTATTTCAAGACGAAGTAAGGGAGAGTGTGAGTTTTTCTTTGTCTCATTCTAGGACTAAGCCTTCTTTGTGTGTGGTAGAAAAATAAAGTGAAAAGTCTCATCTCCTAAAATATAATGCTACAGCACTACTGAAAAGATACATTACAGTGACTTTGGGGAAGATATTAACCTGATATATTTAAACTGTATTTAAACTATAGTATAAATATAGCTTTAAGGCAATTTTTTCAATATGCATTCATTTTTTTCAAGTATATTTTTGAACATAATTTTATAGGTTTGGGGTTTTTTTGTTATGTAGTTTAGGCTGTAAAACAAACAAGGGATATGAGGAAGGGGAAAAGACATCTGCTACTTGTAAGAGATTTGGAAAATGAAAACTCATGGCAGCATTTCACACTGTCAAGGTTCTTCTGTTGCAAAGGCAACTTTACAAACATCTATCTGCTCATGTACCCAGACTGATTCTCTTTTTCTCACAGTCTTTTTTAAAGTTTGTCTGTTAAACATCACTAGGTTCTGCTTTTTTCATTACCAATACTACCATAGTAAAGGTGATTGAGGAGTTTCTGTTCTCGGACTGCTGTAATTTCCATCACAGTTTTGCAAGGCTGTACAAAGGTGATGTGTTACTGCTGAGTCTTGGGGCACAAGGCATTTGGCTACATTCTTGTGACAAAGAATTCATAAAACAGAATTTATGTGGTACTTTATAGAACCAGCTGATTAACTACAGCCCTCAATAAAGGAAATATGCTATGAGCAATTGAAGTACTGGTATAAAAGAGTGACAATAAAGAAGATGCAAGTGAAAACCATATATTATGTTTCTGAGAAGCCGATTCATTGGCAAGTCTTTGCATTTCAAAAGAAATTCAGACCGTGATGATATGTAGTGGTGCTATTTCACGTTGCTCAACACCGCTGTTAAGAGCAAGGGTTCAGAAATCAACTCCTCTTCCTGACCTTGGGAAACTGAATTACATTAAAGCACATTCTGTTATAAGCAAGCCTGGACTTGTGTGTCACGCTCTAAGAACAAGTGAAGGCCACAGAGTAGTTGCTGTATTTAGCTTAGTATAAAGTGAGGTTATTCTCTTATTTTACAGCAAAAAGCTACTAGGTTCCAAACACATTTATAGTTGGTTGGTTGATGGGGGATAATTTTTATCCACGTCTCAAGAAGGGATCATATTTGTAAATATTTACACCTTAACTTGGAAAATAATCCCCAATAATGTTTCAATTTTTATTCAGTTTCCACTTTCTGTAATTAGAAACTTGAAAATAACTACAAAAAACGAAGAGTTTGAAGTTGCTCACTATATGTTTACAGTGTGACTAGAAGTGACTGAGGGTTTGTGTGCTTTTTCCTTCCTTTGTAGTTTGCACAAGATTTTGCTACAGATGATCTAAAGGTTTATTTTAGGTTCTGCTCTGATTATTGGGTAACCTTAGAAAGTGTTATAACATACTTACTGGAAAACTTGAAATGTGTCTCAGTAAATGACCATTTCTTTGTGGTAGAGTTGCTGTGTATATGAAAGTATTGTATGGCCAACTCTTGCTAATGCTAAAGACAGTGTTTCTCTGGCAACAAAGGTGAAAAATAATGTGTTTTGTTTCTCTTGGTGCTTCAAACATATGAAATGTGTTTTATTTTGGACTGGTGGAATCAGTGGAAAGGTGTTGCATTAATTTAGATCTAAAATCTGTTATTTTTTCAAGTAGATAGTCAAGAGGGAAGTTCAGTGGCTTATTTCACTGGTGTGCAAGGGATTAAGAGTAGCAAGAAAGTTTTTTAGTCATGAAATAATGGAATTGTAATTATTGGTGCAAATTGTGAATATATTATGAAGCACTTGCTCATTGTCTGTCCTAGAGTAGAGTTAACAAATCGGTGCAGTCTTTCTTAAAAAGCAGCCATAAATGCAGATATTATATACTTTTATGCTACAGCTTCATGTTGTAGATGACAGCAAGACAGATTTCAACATGCTCATTGATAGAGCATATTCCTTGGAAATATTTTGCCCGGTATATTTTCTTACCCTAATTCAGATGCAAGAGAATACCCGTCTCCAGGCTCTTCAGAGTCTTTGAGTAATTGGCATTTGTTTTTGTCCTTCACCTCTTTGCTCTTCTGAAAACAGATTGTGTTCCACAGCAGGGTTTCAGTGATGAGAGGTAAAGTAAATCCTCCTCTAGCAATTGGATGCTTTGACTTACTAAAGTCATTGCTGTTGAAAGAGAAATTTGGCTTCCCTTGAGAACATGTGAGCAATAAAAAAGTAAAGCTGTAGATGAGTTTGTGTAAGGGCACATAAAATCTAAAGTCCTCGCTGTAGACATTTTTGTGAGAAGTATGAAATGGATTCACTTATTGCTAGTGTGACCATTGTATTTGTTTAAGTCATTTTAGAAGTCCAAAGAGTCTTTAACAGTGTTTATTTCCCTAAGGAGACAAATGCAGGATTCTGTATTGCAAGTCAAGTATGCCAGCCTTTAACAAGATTATGAGAGTCTTTTCCGTGGTTCTTCAGTGTGAAAAATGTCCTTTGCTGTAGGTCACAATGAATAACAGGAGAAGAAAGTAGCCAAAAAGAGATCCAGCCAGTCAGCTAGTTTTATGGGTAGATTGTTAGACTAGCTGTAAAGAACCAGTTTCAAATTTAGACTGGCGCTTATGAAGGAGCTGGATGTACACATTCTACTGAAAATACTAGTCATAGTGCTGCAAGGCAAAGCAGTACTAGATACTTGCAGGAAATTTGTTCTAGTAGAACAGAATGCCCTGGGCTTCTGCAAATGACTTCTCTTCCCTAACTTGCTTTATTTCATAGATGACTGTTTTGAATACATATTCTAGGCATTATAGCAAGGTTGGAGAGGGACATTGATGCCACAATGAAAAGTGCCCTGTAAATGTCTACACAGAGAGGTAAGGCATGAGGATAGCCACTCACCCAGTAATTCAGGATAATAAGTGAAATCTAAGTGAGGTGTAATTTATGTTGTTAATAAGTCTCTTCTCATGTTTGCAACATGCAAATCTATTCAAAATAATTTGTTTTGCATAAAGAAATTGGATTGGAAAGATGCCATGTGTCCTAGCTACAGAAGGTCCTTTACAATTTACATTTATTGTACAGTGCCTGCTCCCTCACGTTACTCTTCTCAGATAACTTATATAATCCTAATGTAAGTAAGAACTGTCTAGGTGTTGCAATATGTTCTTAATCCATCTCCTCTTACTGACATTAAATACTAAACAACATGCCTGTTGTGGGCATTTTAACACTTTGTGCCATCCAAACCCTTTGAGTTCTTTAAGCACTTTGCTAATATTAATGGATTCAACCTTGCATTTGCCTGATCCATTTTTGTGCCTAGGCAAACAAATGAACACAGAGTTTCTATGATTCATATAACATACTTCAGGAAACTGCTAGCAGAGGTGTAAAGCCCTTGCTTTAATTGCTGGACTCAGCTTCCTTCCAAACCAGTAATTACTGTCCTCCACAGAAAGATGTTTCAGTTGAACTGCCAGAAGGCTCTTTGCCAATTTCTGTTCAGGCCTTTCTTGTGTAGATGCTTAACTTGCTTCAGGGACTCTTGTGTCATGCACATGCTTTTAATTTCTTTTCAGACTTTGGAGACCAGCTTCTCCCTCACTTTTTAAAATGACTATCTTCTGCTGAAAAGTGTTAATATCACTTGCAGAGACCATCTGCCCTCTTGCCAAGTTGGAGTACTTGGGTTCTGTACGTGACTGTGACACTTGGCAGCTTTTCCACTTCCATCAAAGTTTTTTCTCTTTTTTCCCATACATATCTAAATATAAATTAGAAACAGCAGTCAAGTTTTTGCAAGGCTCTGTCAGTCCTATGGATACATTTTGTGCATTTTCTCTCTCGCTCTCTATTTGATTCCCCACTGACTTTCATATATGCTTGTCTTCTCTTCTGGCCTTTTCCACCTAAAACCAGTATTGTGCAAAAAATTGATTTTTCAGTTTACTGACTGGACTGGAAAGTCAGGATTCGGGGAGGCAATTCTTCATGGTAAAGTAGAAGACCTTTTAAAAAAAATTCTTTAAAAATGAAGTCTGACAGTTTTTGTAGCAGAGAGATCACTTTGAAATGAATGTGCTTAATTTCAGTATTTCAGTGCTTCAGCTTGTCAATCTCAATTTGTAAATTATTTTGATTGTCTCAAAGCCCCATTTGCCAGCATAGAAACTGTATGCCAAATGATAACAATAATTATAGTAGTCATCCTTCTCTCCCCAGGAGTGCAATAACTTCCCACAGTATTAGTTATTTTCTGTTAGCAATTATTTTTCTTGTATGTAACTCTACTTGCTTGTGAAGGGTTCTGTCATACTTTAGAGACACTTTATCATTGCATCTGTATTTTAGCCTTCTGTTCACATTTTTAATCTGTCTCTGCAAAAAAATCATGGGAATTTGGAAGCACATTCTGGATAGGTACAAGTGTATGTTCTCCTAAATGATATGGGGCATTGGCCATCATTACAGAGCATTAGGTTAAATGAGCCTGGTATGACCATCCCATATTCTTTTATTCTTTAGCTTCCTGTCCCCTAAGCAATTCTGTGTCTCCCTAGGTCTCAGAAGATGCAGCTTATTCCTTTATGTTCTGCTTTGAGTATACCTGCCCTTTGAATGCAACTTCAAATATCCTTGACACTGGGCTAAAATGGAGCCATCTCCAGCCTACCGACATGAAAGCAAACCTCCATTTCTCCTCTTCTGCACTGGAGTGATCTAAGAATAGTTCATAGTTGCTCTGCGTGTTGTCAGTGTGTGACATTATCTCTCCATATCAACAAGGTGTAACCAACTCCTGCATAGACCACACCAGTAATTCAAATTGCTCCTGAAATAGCATTAACTGGTCTTTGATGAAGTACGTGATGACCTGTTCCAAAAAGCTGCAGTGATGATTCTGTTTGTTAGGTGTCACACATGACCACATTATGAAAGGAAACTAATTATTTTTTTGCTAAAGTACATTGAGTACTTAATATATATGTCATACAAAAAGTAGTGTTTTCATTATTCAAAGCTTTTTTTCTGTCTTTTCTTGTCATGATTGATCTACTTCAAGTAGACTTTAAATTTTTCAGTGTGAGTTACTTATACTGTACACATAGGTCAGACAGATACAAAAAAATCAAAAGTTGTAGGGAATACAACTATTCTCAGTGGAGTTCTCCAAATGGTAGAGTTGTCAGATGCTTCAACACCCTGAACAATCAGCCAGCCAATATTTCTGCCTGCTATAAATCCACATATCTCCATTAAAGTCAGTACTGATTTATATCGGTGGAGGACCTGTCTTGAAGTAATCACAGCTTGATGGCCGCCTCCTTTCGACAGAAATTAAGCCAACTCTGAAAGGAGTTTAAGGCACTTCAGCTCACACCACTTCACAGAAAGTGTGACCCTTCACATTGCTATTATATATATTTAAGATTCTGTAAATGGCCTTCATAGTAAATTAGAATTATGTATAATTTGGTGGTATGTTCCCTTAGCTGCCCTAAAGATACATTAGGATGGAAGGCAAGAGTAAACAAGCTATTAGGATGCAGGATTCATGCATGAATTCAAAGGTTTATTACTGTGTTTCTCTTCTCATTTCACACCTGAATGTCACCAACCTGGGAATTATGCAAGATCATGATTTCATTTTTTTCTAGAAGAGTGTCTTTTGAAGCTTCCTGAATGTGGTTTTAAAAACTTTGATAATTGAAATAATTCTCAGATTATTATTTGGTTTTCAAAGTACACTTGGATCTCAGCAAGGTAGCTGAGTCCATCTTTCAGGCAGGATTAATTCAACTCGTTTCTGTGGGTAAGGTGGTCGGTTTTTAATTACATGTTTGTCTACCATTTAGTCTGTAGCATCATTTTCTCATTCAGTACAGAATGTTCCTGATTTAGCCTTATGTCAGGTTGCATAGTAGAAGAAACAACAGTTACGTTGTATTTCTCCAAAGCTGCAGAGCACAAGAGGTAGCAAATTGCAAATAGTGAAGAAAATAAAGTGGGGGGAGAGTAGTCACATAGGCAAAGCAATTGATGTGCGCTGCCCTGGAGAAATTAATTTTTGTGCAGTTCCTGGCACTGATTTCCCTTGTAATGCTGCCCATCTCGCTAAGCCACATTTTTCACAAGGGGTAGCTAGCTGTGTCTTCTAATTTTCCAGGTTTTTGGTTTGAAACTCTGCAGCCTTATTTGCAGAAGTGCTGAGCACCCACGACTCAAGTGAATGGTCAGTGTGAAGTAAACTTGTTAACAGCTTTCAGATACTTTGAAAAAGCAGATCCTCAGTACCTAGAAGTAGATATCCAAAAATTGACCAGCACTGCCCTTCTTATATTACAAATGCCTTACTTTGTTATTTGAATTGCTGTATAATAATCGCCATGAATCGTATAGTGGCAACAGTCAGCCTTGGTGATTGATTAAATGCTTCAGCCTTCCTTCAGAGTTTAATTAATCTTAGCAGATCTTTATTGCTTTGTAGGCTACAAAGAAATAGAGATTATTGCCATTTTAGTAGGGAATAGCAAGAGCTTCTCTGAATATTGGCTGTGGGTTTTAACCCATTCTAAAAGTCTTCCTACACACAGGAGCAGAAAGTTAACTTGCTTATGAGTTTCAACTATCTGAAAACCTTGTTCTTCCTGTTTTAGTGTGAATAACTAGGATGTAGCATTAGAGCTTCATAGAAACACTCAAGCCAAGTTCTCTGACAAAGTCAACAGTGCCTCATTAGGTGACTTCTTTCCAGCCTAAACAAAGAAGAAAAAAATCATCACATCTGAACCTCTTGAAACCCCACATCCAAAGTATTTCTATTTGGACCATACATTATTAAAGTCTCAAAAGTTTTATGACAAAGATAGGAAAAATAATGAATAATAAAAGGAGCCTGCCTGTCTCCACTGAATGGTCTGCAGATACCTGTATAAGGGCCTAAGTGCTTTTAAACTGGGGAATAAGATCTTGGTTTTTAAAAAAAACCCCTCCAGCCAGAACTGCACTTCTCTCTATAACAGGATCATTTCTAAAATCCCATTAAGGAGATTCTCATTCTGCTTTTTGGGCTTTTTTCTGTTGTTGTTGTTATTGTTCATTGCTAAGATTTTTCCTGTAAGGAATGCACAGTGTAGTAAAGTTTTACATCTTTGTGATACAGAGGTCTTCATATTTTTTAATTCATTTAACATCTGTAGTGCCATTCCCATATTTCCATGTACCTGGGAATGCATTATTATTCTACGGCATATTTTATACTCCCTGTCCAGCTCTTGGAAAAACAACTTTCTGCTACTGATACAGAAGTTGTTTCAGGAACTGACTTCTTTTCTTGCCTGTCTCTCTATTCTTTTTCCTGTGAGAATTCTTGTGCTTAGCTTTGGGAAAGTAATAGCAGGGCAGCACCAAAGAGCCAAAAAGAGATTCTCTAGTTTTAATGTGATGCACTTTGTGCCCTCCTTAAGCAGATATATTGGCGTCTCCCTGTTTTGCTCTCAGCACTTGTAATTCCCTCTTCTCCTGCCTGACCTTGGGTCTCCTTGCAGTAAATGGCACAGTTTAAAACAATAACAAGGGAAGAGAATTACCTGCCACTTATTTTACAAAGTACTCAATACTAGGTTCACTTTTGATTACTTTTTAAGTTTTATTCAAAAAAAAGAAAATACTCAAAACCACAATAGCAGCAAGAAGATTGGCATTGGGTCATAATATACGTCCCATTTTGAAATCTTTCTCTGTTTGAAGCTTTCAAACCTTTTAAGGGTGACAAAAGCTCCCTACATCTACTCCATGAAGAGTACATTGTTTCACACAGCATAAATACATCTGAACTATTTGCAGAATAAAATTAGTACCTATCACACAGCCATCTTACTCCTTTCCTGAATTGTAATCACTGTCACGAGAACAGTCATAGTCTGCCATTTACTTTTCTTCCTCACTACAGAGTATGAACACACAGTATATACAACCTGTGAAAGAGTCACTTGTAGTATGAACTTAACCTTTTAAACATTCAGTATTTTGATTATTTACCATTCCACCTGTTCCTCTCAGATTGCCAAGGCAGCCAAAGAACAGGAGTGACCAGGCAGTCAAACTGAAGAGCTGTGAAAAGGTCATATTAGAAAACGTATAATGCATTTAGTGCATATTATTCTGCTGTCTCTTAAAGACTTTATGGGGGATTAAAAACCTCCCTCTTGTGACAGAGATCATAATGAGAACTGAAAATGTCACAACATGAATTGATTTTATGTTAATGATTGTAGCATTTTCCACTGAAGCTACTGTTGCAACATCGCGGTGTTGTGCTGCTTTGTATTTTCAGCATTCATGGCATGTTTGTGCTCAGGCTGTAGACTGAACCCTCCCCATGAAGCAACTGGCACTTGTCTTACTTTTTGCTTGGCACACCTGCAATTACAGGAAGGAACAAAGAGCTTCAGTGTGTACACTTAAGGAAGCTCTCTACTTCTAGCCTGATCAGTATCACCAGCACAACTTCTCCTAATTGGACTTGGAGGTGAAGTACATACAAAGCAAATCCAAGTTTCCCTCCCTGGTGGGCTCCCTGAGTGATTGTAATATCAATTACCATTTCCTCTGTTGATGGATTCTGTATGTTGGTATCCCCGCAGTCTTCTAGTTGGACAAAACATAACACCTTTGAGTCTAGCTTGGAAGATGCTTTGGAATAAAATGTAAATGTATGTAATCTGTGTTCAGCCCTACATTACTCACATTATCTTACTATCTGCTTTGCTTATTTAGGATTCTGATGGGCTTGGCAGTGTGAGGTGAGTGGTTGAATGATCTTAATGATAATAATTCAATGATCTTAAAGGTCTTTTCCAACCATTACGGTTCTATGATTCTGTGATCCTCCTTATTCTGAGGATGCGAATAAAATGTAGACAGTAGTGTGGGTGATCCAAAAGGACCTCATTGACCCAGGAGAACTGAATTACTTTCAAGTCAGGCAAATATTGCAGTGACAACTTTCCTCTGTCTCTATAAGGTGTGAACTTCAGTGGAATAACCACAAAAAAACACTTTCATGAGTAGCCTTGTGGTATTTTTGTAGTGGTCATCAGTTTTGAGAAACAGTAGAGTGGAGTTCAAAGCAACTAGCTGCTCTCTTAAAACTGCTTGTGATCTGATTTTGCCCTTTTATATTCACCTCAGAAGGATACAGAAACATATTTTGCTCACTATTTTTTCAGATGTCTCATAGGTATGTAGATAAGAAGGAAAAGATTATTATCACTGAAGCCTCATTCAAAACAAGATATCAATATACTTTTACCCCAAGCGCTTTCTAATCACTTTTTCTGCTAACTTTCTGTGAATTTCTTGAGAATATAGTATAGCCTTGGGTTTATCTACACGTGGAATCATTCTTGAGGAAGCAGATGTGATTTTTCCTGTCCATAAACAACTTTGTATGTAAATAAATTCTTACTGATACTGTAAAAGAGCTCTGGGAAGACATAGTAAAATAACAACAGAGATTTGCAGAAAGGTTTTTAAAAGCCAAGTAATAAATTACATACTTAAAGAACTAACAGATATGTGCCAGAAGACAAGTAAATGGGAACAACAGATAACAGTGAATTGAAGCTTCCTCTAAAATTTGCAACTTATATGAAGAAAAACTCACAGTAAAAAAAAAAAAAAGGGCAAGCAGACATTCAGATTTCCACATTAAGTACCCATTTATGTTCTCATTTTTGTGAAAGGAATAAGAAGTTGCCAGAATTATAACTTTGGAAGTGAAGAATGAAATTGATTGATAGTACTAAATTTGAAAGTCTCATCTCTGCTTTTTGCCTTACTGTTACCTCCTGGAACTTTGGTAGCCTAAATTAAAGAGGATTTCCGTTGACTCTTTCAGGAACTGTTTGCATTATACATAAAGATACAGCTGATTATTTTAGTTGGAAAATCAATGAGAAAATGAGAAGACTGGAAGCAATGAAACAAAAACAGAAGGAAAGTCTGCGTCTCTTCATCCCTCTTATTATATCCTCCTTCCTAAGCTGTGCTCTTCTTCTCCATCCCTCTCTGTCACAGCTCATCTGATTGACACGCAGCATGCTGCTCTGTCCTATCTACCCAGGTGATACCCTGTTATCTCAGCTGTAGAGCCACCTGGTCTCCCGTACTCAGAGTTTGTCATGCCATCAAAAACATCAATCCATAACCAGCAAACTACCTCAGCACGTACAGATTGTCTCTTTCCTCTCCCCACACCCATTTGTTTGATCCTAACTCTTTTCTCATGAGCACAAGACTTAACAAAGAGTCTCTAGAAACGTCCATCTATTTCTCTTCTATATATGAGTTACTCTAGCTCTTCAGCCCTGATCTTTCATCCTATTTAGATAATCTTCATTGTATATTGTTCCTCAGCTACATAAATAACTTGAGGAAAAGATCGTTTAATAGATATTATTCTCTTTATTCTAAATATTCAAAGGTAAATCTGCAAAGAATACTCTGCAGTATAACCTGTTGTTATTTTCAGAAGGAAGACATGCCCATTAAGTAAAAGCTTACTGTATGGCTTTAGCTGATGTCACTTTATCTTACTTTCATCTGATTTTAATTCATGAATTTGCTTTCCTGTGTAAAGTCATTTCAGTTAGTTTTTTCCCATTATCTCAACAGCCCTGTGAGTAATTGCTACTTTTTGTGAAAGAATATGTGTCAATATTTTGGTAGACAAGACTGTAACAGATGACTTTTTACACTGTGATAAATGTGATAAAGGGTAACTTTTCCAAAAAGACCAGTCCCCTCAAACTTGCAAGCCCATGTGGCAAGTAAACAGGGTTCTTGATTTATAGTATTTCCTGTGGAACATATTGTGATTAGATTCCTAAAAAGAATGAAATGTTGTCATTAATACACAGGGAAAATAGCCAGAAATGTTTATTTCCAATCAGAGTAAACAGAAGATCTGCCCACCTCACGACATTTGATGCCAGGCTTATTTTCACCTAAGCAAATTTGTTTCAATGAATGACAAATAAAAAAATATCAATGTAGCACTTAAACCAGTGACCTTTGTTCCCAGACAATCTCTGTGATTTCCATTAAGTTTATGCTCTGGATGGAAGAAAGTGGATTAATATGCCACCAGTCAACAATCTGTGCATGGAGATCCCTTTGGCTTGTAATTGTTATTAAACCGGTTCACTGCACTCTGCATAAAGTGTTAAGTCTCTTGATAGCGGAATACATAGACCTCTACTTATTCTGAGACACTGGTGAACTACTGTAATACATTTCAGATTTATAGTTTCACCATCTTTAAATGGATGTATATTCTTTTACAAGGAAACGAACAGATTTTTTTTAACAAACCAATGCAATTTAATGCTTACAGAATTTATCTGCCTGTGGATCAGCAGCATAGCCCAATTTTAATTACACCTACCACACTTCACTAAATTCTCTCATTCTGTAGCAAAATCTTATCAGAGTAAAGGTCCATGAGGTCTTTTGAGCTCTACTGAGCCTTAAGTCACAAGGTTTGCATTCTCTTCATTAAAAATAAAAGAGCAAATCATTTACACTTCTGTCTTAGAGGAAAGTGATACTTACTATTATGTAGAGAATGAATGGAAAAGACAAACTACTAAGTGCATCTGTGGTTAAGAAATCATGTGCAAAACCTTCTAAAAAGTATGATTAGAGAAAAAGCAAGGAACTGTTGAAGCAGGTCAGGAACACTGTATTGAAATCATTATTGTCAGTTGTTCATTAGGTAGTAATTCATGGCTAAGTGGGTTTTACTACTTTCTTTGCAGCGCAGATCTAGTTCTCTGGTAGTAAGGCTTTGTATGGGCCCACTCATACTTAAATGAAGCATTTTATGAATATGGAGATATAAATTTACTACAGCTGCCTCTATTGGTGTATCTAAGAGGTGAGGAAACAAGTGGAATGAGGTAATATCCAATGACAAAGGCCTGTAAGTGCTTCTACATGTGATGACCCTGTGCCATGTTAAATACAGAAGTGCTGTTTCTTCACAGCAGTCACAGAGAAAGGGGAAAGGCTTCAACATCTATAATGTCTTCAATACAATTTTTCCCAATTTCAAAATAAACCAACCCAGAGAGAGGAATTGTCTGTATCAAAAACTGCTTTCCTTTATTGCATTGAGATATATTTGAGGTGCTTTTAACAAAAGCTGTACAACTCCCTTTTCTACCTTTTGAGCCAATTCATTTGAGCAGTAGAGGTCATAACTCCTACCTGGTTTGGGAAAAAATGAGAAAGGGACTGAAAAGGGAGACCCAAGATAAAGTCTCAGCTGTTCTCTAGGCAACTTGGCCTGTTACTGGTCACATAGCAGCAAAGTCCCCACAGCTGCTTCTTGGAGATTTTGTTTTGTGGAAAGGGAAATATTTCAGAGGGAAATCAGGAATGGCTTTGGCACATATGGCAATTGGAGAGTTATATGGGCTTAAGCTATTGGGACATAGGAAGCAAATCTGAAGCAAATCAGGCTTTGTTAGCTCTGTTACTTAGAGAAATATTTATGTCCTTATCTTTCCATATAACTTTTGACTGATGTTAGTAGTTTGTCTTTTCCTTAGAAGAGTAGAAAAGCATGTACAATATAGGAATAAGGAGGTAGTTTCAAGGACTTCTTACAAAGATTTGGCTAGTGATTTTTATTTAAAGTACTTCTGTAACTGACTGGAGAGAAGACAATCTGAGATGGAGATCTTAATCAACGTACTGTCATCTACCATTCTGCATTCCTCGGCATATCTTGTATCATCTCCAAAGTGATCTTGCAGAAGCAGCACACAACAGTAGTACAGTACTTCTCTACATACAGATGGGCCAAGCACAGATGGCTGAATTGCATCCTGTAGAGTGTCTCAGTTAAACAAATATGGAATCATTTCCCTGGTAGTGCTAGGTCTTTTCCAGATTTGCAACAAAGTAAATCATACTGTGAATTTTGGATTTTCTCATCATCCATCGCAATTAGTAGGTTTACTTTCTGACACAGTGCCATGTTCTTATATTCATTTTCTTATCCTTTTTAAAATATCTTTTGTGCATCTGGAAGGAGTTACATGGTTCTCTATTTTAAGATTCCTTTTAACAATTATTTGCTTAGAACAAATAGAGTGTCACATAATTTGCTATGCTTATTTCATGTAAGTGGAATAAAAAGATGGTTTCTAAGCAAAGAAAAGAAACAATACTGGCAATGCTAGTTAAAAATGTGACAATGCAGGTCAGCAGTATGGGCAGTCTTACAGTCAGTGCCTCAGAGCCTAATTATCATGCATTTATCTGGATTTGTGTAGGCATTATGTTAAAGCTGGGTTTTAAAAAGTATTCTAAACATGACTTTGCAGGTGTTTACAGAGCTTCTGACAGGTATGACAAAAAAAAGCTGAAGATACTTGTTTGAAAATTCAGCAACTGGGTAATAAAGGCTGTCATTGTTAACAGAACTCAGTGATGACTTTGTGTAAGTATGAACAGAAGTCAAATGGGAACTGTAAAGGGTCCTGAAACAGAGACTTAATCTTATGTGTAATATAGTAGAAACTAGAAAGCTGATGGAAAAATGCAGACAGCAAAGGATGGCATGGTCAGCATGAGGAGCTGGGCTGTGTTATCTTACAAAATTATCTTTGCAGAAGCTTTTTGAAAGATTATGAAGAAGAGATGCTTGGAGTCAAGTCCAAGGAAAGTGCGTGAAAATAGTCAGGAGGAAAGCTGATCAAAGCTGCATACATGTGAGAATGGGTTGGAAAAGTTGTTTTAAACCATCATTTACTGATTTTGTAATAAATGTAAGCAGAGCTGAAGTTTGAGGTAAGTCCCAGAAGAGGCTACAGCCCCACTTAAAGGTACCAGAAAGAGAGTGGGAGGAGATGATGAAGGAAAGAGTTTGAACACTTGAGAGGAATGATGACATCAGTTCTGCCTATGGGGATCTTAAGCTGGCAAGTTGGCTTTTGTGAGTTGTATGAAACATGGACAGAAATTTCAATTTGAAGGGAAAAAATCAATCCATCAATCTTTCACATGCATGTGTTGGAAACCAGACTGAGTCTGTGTTTATGGAGGACGAAAGGAAGGTGGAGACAGAGGACCTCTTCAAGATTGCTGCAGAGTGCATAAATGACGCATGCAGTGGGCAGGCAGGAAGATGTGGGAGGGAGAGCCATGGCAGAATAAGATTCTCAAGAAAACTGTACTGAAAGTAGCTGAGAGTTGAAGAAAGGGTAGTTGACATCAATGTTAGTGAGACATGGGCCATTTGAAATGAATGAATCTGGTTTTACTGATGTGCGGAAAGTGGATGCTGAGTTGGACAGGAAATCCTGATGGTGCTTTGGATGGGACCCAAGGAAACGAACAGGGAGTTCAGTGAGTTTCCAAACAATGGAGAAGTCACTGGGGTTTATGGTAGATCTGTAGTAAGTAACGAAAAATTATTCCACATTTTTGATTACAGAAGTCATAGTGATATTAGAGAGCTTTTATTCAACCGAGTTTTACACATTTATTGTGGTGACAGGGATGATGACATAATTGGGAACATCTGTAGCATTTGCCCAGGTAACACCAGTTAACAAAAGATACATTTTTTTAATGGAATGGAACATACCAAACTATTTGAAAGTGAATTGATGACGAGAGCAAGGGGAGAGAAAAGTGGATATCGTTTTCGTTTTCTAAACAAGTAGAATAATGATCTTTAGAATTCAACACAGCAGCTATTGAATTTGTTATTCTGAGACACCATAAAAGATGTCAACATACAACAAACACAACTCCCACAAAAGCAACTAGGCGAAAAAGGCTCACTGAGATGTGGATAACTGAATTTCCTTTCACAGAAAAAGTGATTGGCAGACCAATAGCCAAAAATCCAGCAGCTCTTGAAAGATCTGTGAATGTTCAGCTACAACTATACTGCAGATTTCAGTTTCTCTCTGTGAGAGCTTCTTCCCCTCATAGGAGCTCAAGAATGACTTTATTAGTCTTTCTTGACCTCTTGACCTTTACTTTTTTTCCCTCGAATATGGATTTACTTACTTTGGAGAATTCCAAGTTACTGTAAATGTGTACATATCCTATCATACTGTACATATGATGCAACGTGTAGAGAATTGATATACATATCATTTTTCCTTTTGCTTCTCTTGAAGAGCACATATAGAGGTTACTGAAAGGGGAAAACAATCATTTCTTGTTCAAAAGCGGGTCAGCTCAGGAACTGAGCAACCAATTTGTAAGCTGTGAGATGCTGCCAGAGGTAAGATTCCCCTTTGTGACCCTACTAGATGCTCTCTGTTCACTGGTCTTATTGTGCCCTGATGTTGGCTCATATAACACATCTCTCATGTCTGCAGTAAATAATAAAAAAAAAAACCTAAAGTCTATTCTTCTTATCAGGCTTTTGCTTGCTGACTCACAAATTTAGCACAGGCTACCCTGGTATTGAACTTAGTTCCTGCTAAATACTTAATTGCAGTAAGTTATGTTGCCTCCACACTTAAAAGCTGTGTCCTGATGACACATCACCTCCACCTCTGTAGTATATTTAAGAAACAATTTAGACTAATGTTTTGTGCTGCTATCTTGTGACTGGTTGCTGTAAATACACCAGTGCCTGAGATCACATCTCCTGGGTTTCCCATTCAGCATACTTCTGACATAGGGAAATATATGGACTTGTTTCCATGAAATACGGGTGCTTGAGACTGTTGTTTTAATTATTTCTGAAATTCTGTTACACAGTAAGAAGGCCTTATACATTGAGTAATATTTTCATTTTATGCTTTTGACAGTACAAAATAGTACAATTGAATTAATCAGATTTTCCTGCTTTTCTGTTTTTGGAGATTTTGAGGGACTCAGATAAGTCATGCTACTTGCAGACTGATTACTAGGGATGTATCACTTGAATTTAAGTTCTATTTCTGGAAGCTGGTTGTAATCTTTCCTTTTTTTTTCTTTTTTTGTTTGGAGTCCTGTGGAAATTGTATATCCTGTTCAACAATGTTTCAAAATCTTTTATGTTTTCACTCGTGTTTAATGCAGCAAGTTAAATATTCATCACTTTTTGCACTTGAGAAATACAGAGAAAAAAGTTATTTTCCTGCTCTTTATTTGACAATTTCTTCAGGAATACAAAGGAGGACTGTGGACTTGTTTTACTTTTCCAAAAGCAAAACTGAGCATGAATCTTTCATGCATGAGCTGTTTTCTCCTGTGTTTGTATAGGAACTCATGTTCTAATATGATAGGTTAGCTAGAAGTATCGACTTCTCAGCTATGCAATATTGGGATTTAGAAATCTGGCAAAGGGTCAGAATCTCTGGAGCACCATTTGGGACAGACTGCACTCAGGACTGCTTTTTTTCCTAATTCAGCAGGATGTTGTTTCATTGCTGCTTTCTAGGAGCAATGGAGGGGTTCAGGTCTGGCTTCAGGTCTGGAGCACACAGGCCATTTCCTTGCCAGCTCAGCCCCAGCTCCTCAGTCCTCAGAGGCAAGCTAGATTTCAAAACTATTTCTTTTCCTTTGACTAGGATGAGGTGCACTCTGCCCATGTGCAGGTACTTTGAGGAGTGTGTGCATATGATATGAGGGCTTGAGCTGTTTTCTAGGAGTCATTGAACTCAAATTTGGATGATTCAACACCCAACTTAGGGACTTCAAAGTACTTATCACACTGAAGGCCACATTCAGTTGCTCTAGTCATGATGGATAGGAGAGCAGAAGACATCTCCAGGGAAATATTTATTTTTATTAGACACACTAAGATCCCACCATGTTTGTGGAATGTATAGATAAATATGTAGTGCAGGGAATTGGGTTTTTTCTCCATGTCTTGTTTAGTAGAAAATAAAAAGGATCTATATATACACCATATGAAGGAAATCCAATGTGTATTCAGCCTGGAGAGCTGCCAACACTGCTTTTTTGGCAGTGGGTGAAAAAGGGACAGGAAGGGAAGAGAGAAGGAAAAGTATTTAATCCCCATGTGTGACACCACTTAGATAAATACTTCATAGATAAATACTTAGATAAATTAGCTCTCAAACCAATAACTAGCTACTCTCACTTGTGGTCTTTTGCTATGTATGCAGTTTTGGTTGAACTTTCATGTTTTCTCTAAAGAACTGATTATGTTTGGATAACAGTCAAAAATACATTTACATAACGGGACACTTGGTTTTTTATCTCTTTTTCTACAAGCTATTGTTCTTCAATGAAACCAACAACAGCAAAGGTCAAGATTTAGGTCAAGATTTATGCAATAACATTAGCTGTGAGTAGAAAGAAGGAGCTGGAATAGAAACTGGAAGCCAGCCATTAACCATGGCAAGCTCTTTTCAGCATACATCATTTCTTCATGACAGAATATTAACATCCTCTGTATACCTTCTCTATATACGCTGTTGGAAATCTGTAACGTTGCTGTCAATAACAACGTTCCATTATTTGCTATCTCACACTTGTCAATAAATCATTAGTTAAATGAGTCAGGCCTTGTGAACTTGCACTAGCAGGATTGATTTCTGTGTGACATTTCTTTAGGAAATGAATTAAATCTTAGAAAGAATAATGTGTGCATAGTGGTGAAGTGTACTTTCACAGAGAGGGTATATATGATGAATAGAAGGAATATAGAGTACATATGCTTCAAAGAACACAGTCTCGTAATGATGCACAGTACTAATATGATCTGAAGTAAAGATGGCATAATCAGAAGCTTTCAATACATAATGATTACCATTTCCTTTGAAGGCACTATTTACTGTAAATTCCTGAGATACTTTTACAAATATGTTGAGCTCTTTCATTGTAATTACATAAGTCATTTTTTTTTTTTTGTCTCTCCTTGGTATCCATCAAAATAGTTGGGCTTTCAGCCATGTTCTTTACAGTAAAGTGAGTAAGCATCCAAAGGTGATTTTTTTTTCTTCCTCTGTACTGCCTGCCTTCACAACTGAAAGAGGCTCCTTGTGCATTTTTTACTTGTATGGCAGTAGTTCTGTGATTTTGCTTGCTAAGCAAAACAGTGAATGTGTGTGTGCCCTTCACCTTCACCTCCTGTTGCTGGCAGTGAAGGTTTCAGAAAGAATTAAAAGAAAAAAATTTTCCAAGGACTTCTCTAAGATTTTCTTAACATCGTAAGTGCATTTCTCTTATGTTTAGTTACTTAGAGCTATAGCAGATGAACAAAACATCTTCAAAAATGGATGTTTGTAAAATATTTTATAACTTTACCCTTGAAAAAAAGTGTAACTTTTCATTTCTCATACTAAAAGACTTTGTTTTGTCCTTATGTGGGAATAGGGTAGAGAAAAGCTCATTGCAAGAGCACAACCCCACTGCCTTGACTGCAGTAGCTCAGTTTGAAAATGTCGAGTTGACTTCCAAACCCATTTTACAACCAATTAGCTAAGAAAATACTATGCAGTGAGCTGAATTCTATGCCATTCCAATTTATGTGAGTGTAAATCTCAACTAGTCCAATTGGTCTATATATCATGTAATTCTTTCTATGCATTTCACTTTCACCATGGAACAAAATAAATGCTGTGTTTTGCAGAACAGACCTGATAAAGCAGTCATCAAACTATCTGTGTGAAGTGCCAGCAGATAGTTCATGTCTGCTTTCTTCCACAGAGTTTAGACAAGTTTAAAGCAAAAGCTTACACTTGCAAACAATGTTGATATTTAAATAGTTGTGTTTGAACCGTTGAAGTATATCAGCAGGTTTTTTTTTCTCAAAACCTTGGTTGGCTTAAGTTGTGTTTGGTGTTTGAAATTTACATCAGTATTTGTATACTGATATTGAATACCTAATACAAGTCTGTATGACTGTAGGTAGTTTTTGATCTGATGAACTGGGCTGTAGTTTACAGACCTGAGACAGGAGAGACACTCTGAAACCTCGTTCACAAGTCTGCAACATAATACCTTGGTTTTCTCTGCTTGCCTCCCTCCCCATAGAAGTGAGCCAACCTCCATTGTTATTGACAAGTCAACAGCTTACCTCCAAACTCCTTCAAAGTACTTCACTTCCACTCCTATTTCTTGGGGAGGAAAATTAAATTTGGTACATTGGTCTCTCAATATGACTGCTTTTCTAGATAAACAGCAAAAAGTACTCCCTCAAACTCCATTACTATAAATGTTTGCATTAACCCTTCTAAACATGTTTGTTCAAATCTTCTGCATGTTCATTATTGCTCACCATTTTTTAATAGAAACCAGAAATAAAAAATACCTTTTCCTAGATAAATAACATCCCTTGTGCCCAAGCCATTTGTAAGCACACACTTGAAAACAAGGACTTGATTGCACGAGCAGCAAAGCCCTGTCTTTTATTAGCCAGAAGGAAATGATACAAGATGAAGAAAGCTGTCTTTGTTATTCAGTACAGGACATAACTGTCGTGTTTTACTTAGGTAGTTTTCAGAAACAAAATGGATAGTTTGGCATCACTGTAAAAATATTTATGCCAGTTAGTGGCTCCAGCACCTCAGATTACTCTGCAAAATGCTATTCCATTAATGGTCATTCCAGGTGCTGTGTACCTGCTCAAGTGGTTTTTTTCCTCAGGAAAGATTATCACTAGATCAAGGGAAACATTAAAGCTTCCTCAAATCAAATTACTCAGAATAGTCTTAATAAGCCTAATAGGTAAATTTATCCGACTTCACATATAGATGTTATCTTCAATTAGTATTACTCATACATTGGATGTTCTCATCCAAATTTAACATCAGTACTTTAAGCAATTCCACCGATTACTTTTTGAACAAGAGTTGATTATCAAATTTACTGAATCCTTTTGGGACTGAATGTATCAACCAAACTGCAATCCTCTATTAGCCATATAAAATTCAAACCACCCAATTCTGCCATTGGCTATCCTGTGACTACACTGGCTTGCAGAGGATTGAAATTTGGGAAATTATTGTCCAGAAGGATAATTGTGCGTGTAGTGTCTGACTCTTTCCATTAGAAAAGTAGTTTTATATTTAGTGTGTAGATTTGTGCATACCAGCTATGATCGGCCATAGCACATGTAGTAGGAAATTATTTTTAGTCCTTTGCAATGAGACACATGCAAACCAGCCTGCTTACAATAAATTAATGGGACTTTTTTTCTTTAATGTAATGACTGCTTTTTCTGAAAATGAGAGGGATAGCAAATACTGTACTAAAGGCCTCTAAGCCTATAGGTATTTTAATGTCCAAGAACTTGTGGCAAAATTAGAAAAGGACGTTCCAGCTCAGAGGTGAATTAAAAACAATAATAAAAATTAAAAAGCTAGAATGTGAAAAGATATCCTTGCATCTTTAAGAAGCATCAAAGGAATAATGAAATCTAAAATATACAAGGCTACTTTTAGAGGGAGACTGAATAATAAGACTACTTTTAGAGGGATATATTAATTAATGTAATAATAATAATTTGAAAAAGTCTTCCAGTGTACTGCACCTGTTGAAATCAGGCTTAACTTTCAGTTTTATTCAAGTTCATTCAGAACCTTGAAAAAGCAGAATCAGGCCCAAAGCCAAATTTTAGTAGTGTGGTCTGAATGTACCAAACTGTAGGGTGTGAACTGCAAAGCCTGATAAATGAAAAAAATCTGAGAAAAATATTCCTTTAACTAAAGAATGTAGATACCTCTGTAAGAGAAACCTGTCAGAAGCATGGCTCCAGCATTCCCAATAAAAAACCTGCCACTGGAAAGCTGCTGATGTTCACACAACATAATTCTTTATCTGGAGCTCTGAATCCTCAGTTCTACAAGATGCCTTGATGGACCTTTTACCAAATTTTTTAATTGTGAACACCTTGAGAGCATTGATCCATGGTTGTTCTGATTAAGAAATTATTCTGAAGAACACTTACGAAGGCTGACAGGCAATGAGTCTGAAAGAACCGCAGTAGATCTACATTCAGATGAGTGCCACTGGCCCCCTCCCAGAGCATGGCTTGGCTCTTTCCTCATTCAGTCTTTCAGTAGGTACAGTTCCAGCTATTTAATTTTCTGCAGTATGACTGTAGTTTAAATTAGATTCAGATTGTTTTCCTTTTGGCTTAAGCCATCAGCAAATAAGCATCTAGGCCTTGGAAAGCTGGCCTTCCCAGCCAACCTTTTCTCCTTTTCTTTGCTTTTTCTCTCACAGGCTTGTCTGTGCTTTGGGGAGATGATAATAATTGCTTCTACAAAGACTTACAACTACCCTACAATACACCCTGTCAGCCTAGCTACTTTCAAAGCTCTCTTAGCCACAGTTCTGAATATGTCATTTTATTTTAAAAAAAAAAAAAAAAAAAAAAAAAACCACAACAAATTCCTTTCACACAAGTCATTTTTATTCTTTTCAGAAACACTCAGCTTATGGTTTTCATAATGCCACAGGACTGATTTGATTTCACTTGCTGCCTTTTTTTTTATGTTAAATATTTTAATAGTGCAAATATTTTTAAAGAATCAGAACATTTTCAACAAATCGTATCCTTGAATACACAAAACTTAATCCTCCCTCGAAAAGACTTTAAAAATACACAAATATGCCCAAAGGTCTGAGAAGAGAATTGACATTTCTTTAAACGATTCTTCAAAGTATGCATTAGTAGGAGATTCCTGCAACTCTGTTCCTTACTTTTTGAAGTTTTTGATCCCCACAGCATCTAAGTGGCCAGGTGCTCATTAGTATATTCATCTCAGGCTTTTCTTGGTACTGTTAAATGAAGTTATGTAGCATTCGGAGGTACATGTCACAGTTGTAAACAGGCAGTGGGATTTTTTAAGTTGTTTTTTTATCTACAGATTTCCTGACACTCAGCTCAGCTTAGCTATCCTTTTTTTATCACAGTTTCCTTTGTGCTTTAGCAGCACCCCAGCTCTTCAATCCAGAAGCACGGGCCATAAAAGCTGAAGAAGCATCAGTGACTATCTCATCCAAAAGCACCAAANAATCTAAAATATACAAGGCTACTTTTAGAGGGAGACTGAATAATAAGACTACTTTTAGAGGGATATATTAATTAATGTAATAATAATAATTTGAAAAAGTCTTCCAGTGTACTGCACCTGTTGAAATCAGGCTTAACTTTCAGTTTTATTCAAGTTCATTCAGAACCTTGAAAAAGCAGAATCAGGCCCAAAGCCAAATTTTAGTAGTGTGGTCTGAATGTACCAAACTGTAGGGTGTGAACTGCAAAGCCTGATAAATGAAAAAAATCTGAGAAAAATATTCCTTTAACTAAAGAATGTAGATACCTCTGTAAGAGAAACCTGTCAGAAGCATGGCTCCAGCATTCCCAATAAAAAACCTGCCACTGGAAAGCTGCTGATGTTCACACAACGTAATTCTTTATCTGGAGCTCTGAATCCTCAGTTCTACAAGATGCCTTGATGGACCTTTTACCAAATTTTTTAATTGTGAACACCTTGAGAGCATTGATCCATGGTTGTTCTGATTAAGAAATTATTCTGAAGAACACTTACGAAGGCTGACAGGCAATGAGTCTGAAAGAACCGCAGTAGATCTACATTCAGATGAGTGCCACTGGCCCCCTCCCAGAGCATGGCTTGGCTCTTTCCTCATTCAGTCTTTCAGTAGGTACAGTTCCAGCTATTTAATTTTCTGCAGTATGACTGTAGTTTAAATTAGATTCAGATTGTTTTCCTTTTGGCTTAAGCCATCAGCAAATAAGCATCTAGGCCTTGGAAAGCTGGCCTTCCCAGCCAACCTTTTCTCCTTTTCTTTGCTTTTTCTCTCACAGGCTTGTCTGTGCTTTGGGGAGATGATAATAATTGCTTCTACAAAGACTTACAACTACCCTACAATACACCCTGTCAGCCTAGCTACTTTCAAAGCTCTCTTAGCCACAGTTCTGAATATGTCATTTTATT